>CM055267.1:1593811-1687552 GCA_029237695.1 Conchocele bisecta
GAGGCCGGCCACCCAGGGGAGGAGACAGATGAGCAACGCCCACTCCTGTATTCCGGCTACGAGATCAGTGGCAGTGGTAAGAGTACTAATAGGTCCGGCCGATAGATGGCACTCTACTCCTGCTCATATAGAGGGATGACAGGTGTAACATGACTCGGTTTGTTGTGGCCGGGAGCCACTGTCAGCCTGGGACCAGTTGCTCAAAACCGTTGTTAGCTTAACGGACTGTTAAATCCTTAACACTGTGTTAAGATAATAGCGGTGTTGAACAGTCAGACCTGGTCTGTTGTTTCTCGCAGGCTGACTTTGCTAGCTCCAGCCCGATTGCTGGATCAGGGGGCCGTTTCACTAAACTTCGTACAACTAAAATGTTCGTAAATGCAAATTTAGGATCGTCTGGAAATTTAATTCATGGATTTACATTTATTGCATTTATTGCACTTACAAACATTTTAGTCGTATGAAGTTTAGTGAAAAGGGTCCAGTTGTTTCCCCCAGGCTAGACTTTACCAGAGTGCTGGATCAGGTCATATGTACTGTGTACAATGTGTCAATGTAGCATTCAGTAATCAGACTGGAAATAATTGAATCATTGTGGGTGCGAGATGTATAATCCATGCATGGTTTGTGTTTTAGAATACAGAGGCATTTGAAGAAAAACAACAACTATTGTCTGGTAACTTCCATAGCCATGCTAGTTGTCTGGTAACTTGTATAGCCATACTAGTTGTCTGGTAACTTGTATAGCCATGCTAGATGTCTGGTAACTTCCATAGCCATGCTAGTTGTCTGGTAACTTGTATAGTCATACTAGATGTCTGGTAACTTTCATAGCCATGCTAGTTGTCTGGTAACTTGCATAGCCATACTAGTTGTCTGGTAACTTGTATAGCCATACTGTATGTCTGGTAACTTCGATAGCCATGCTAGTTGTCTGGTAACTTGTATAGTCATACTAGATGTCTGGTAACTTTCATAGCCATGCTAGTTGTCTGGTAACTTGTATAGCCATACTAGTAGTCTGGTAACTTGTATAGCCATACTGTATGTCTGGTAACTTCCATAGCCATGCTAGTTGTCTGGTAACTTGTATAGCCATACTAGTTGTCCAGTAACTTCCATAGCCAAGCTAGTTGTCTGGTAACTTGTATAGCCATACTTGATGTCTGGTAACTTGCATAGCCATACTAGTTGTCTGGTAACTTCCATAGCCATGCTAGATGTCCGGTAACTTCCATAGCCATACTAGTTGTCCGGTAATTTCCATAGCCAAGCTAGTTGTCTGGTAACTTGTATAGCCATACTATATGTCTGGTAACTTGTATAGTCATACTTGATGTCTGGTAACTTGCATAGCCATGCTAGATGTCTGGTAACTTCCATAGCCATGCTAGGTGTCTGGTAACTTGTATAGCCATACTAGTTGTCTGGTAACTTCCATAGCCATGCTAGTTGTCTGGTAACTTCCATAGCCATACTAGTTGTCTGGTAACTTCCATAGTCATGATTGTTGTCTGGTAACTTGTATAGCCATGCTAGATGGCTGGTAACTTATATGGCCATGCTAGATGTCTGGTAACTTCCATAGCCATGCTAGGTGTCTGGTAACTTGTTTAGCCATACTAGTTGTCTGGTAACTTCCATAGCCATGCTAGTTGTCTGGTAACTTCCATAGCCATACTAGTTGTCTGGTAACTTCCATAGCCATGATAGTTGTCTGGTAACATGTATAGCCATGCTGGATGGCTGGTAACTTGTATAGCCATGCTAGTTGTCTGGTAACTTCCATAGCCATGATAGTTGTCTGGTAACTTGTATAGCCATGCTAGATGTCTGGTAACTTACATAGCCATGCTAGATGTCTAGTAACTTGCGTAGCCATGCTAGTTGTCTGGTAACTTCCATAGCCATACTAGTTGTCTGGTAACTTCCATAGCCATGATAGTTGTCTGGTAACTTGTATAGCCATGCTAGATGTCTGGTAACTTGTATAGCCATACTAGTTGTCTGGTAACTTCCATAGCCATGCTAGTTGTCTGGTAACTTGTATAGCCATGCTAGATGTCTGGTAACTTGTATAGCCATGACAGATGTCTGGCAACTTGTATAGCCATGCTAGATGTCTGGTAACTTGTATAGCCATACTAGTTGTCTGGAAACTTGTATAGCCATACTAGTTGTCTGGTAACTTGTATAGCCATACTAGTTGTCTGGTAACTTGTATAGCCGTACTGTATGTCCGGTAACTTCCATAGCCATGCTAGTTGTCTGGTAACTTATATAGCCATACTAGTTGTCTGGTAACTTCCATAGCCATGCTAGTTGTCTGGTAACTTGTATAGCCATACTAGATGTCTGGTAACTTTCATAGCCATACTAGTTGTCTGGTAATTTGTATAGCCATACTAGTTGTCCGGTAACTTCCATAGCTATGCTTGTTGTCTGGTAACTTGTATAGCCATACTAGATGTCTGGTAACTTGTATAGCCATACTTGATGTCTGGTAACTTGTATAGCCATACTAGTTGTCCGGTAACTTCCATAGCTATGCTTGTTGTCTGGTAACTTGTATAGCCATACTAGATGTCTGGTAACTTGTATAGCCATACATGATGTCTGGTAACTTGTATAGCCATACTAGTTGTCTGGTAACTTCCATAGCCATGCTAGATGTCTGGTAACTTCCATAGCCATGCTAGATGTCTGGTAACTTGTATAGCCATGCTAGATGTCTGGTAACTTGTATAGCCATACTAGATATCTGGTAACTTCCATGGCCATACTAGTTGTCTGGTAACTTGTATAGCCATACTAGATGTCTGGTAACTTGTATAGCCATGCTAGATGTCTGGTAACTTGTATAGCCATGATAGATGTCTGGTAACTTGTATAGCCATGCTAGATCTCTGGTAACTTGTATAGCCATACTAGTTGTCTGGAAACTTGTATAGCCATGCTAGTTGTCTGGTAACTTCCATAGCCATGCTAGTTGTCTGGTAACTTCCATAGCCATACTAGTTGTCTGGTAACTTTCATAGCCATGTTAGTTGTCTGGTAACATGTATAGCCATACTAGTTGTCTGGTAACTTGTATAGCCATACTGTATGTCTGGTAACTTCCATAGCCATGCTAGTTGTCTGGTAACTTGTATAGCCATACTAGTTGTCTGGTAACTTCCATAGCCATGCTAGTTGTCTGGTAACTTGTATAGCCATACTAGATGTCTGGTAACTTCCATGGCCAAGCTAGATGTCTGGTAACTTCTATAGCCATACTATATGTCTGGTAACTTGTATAGCCATGCTAGATATCTGATAACTTCCATAGTCATGCTAGTTGTCCGGTAACTTGTATAGCCATGCTAGATGTCTGGTAGCTTCCATAGCCATACTAGTTGGTTGGTAACTTGTTTAGCCATACTTAGTTGTCTGGTAACTTGTATAGCCATGCTAGATGTCTGGTAACTTCCATAGCCATGCTAG
This sequence comes from Conchocele bisecta, assembly GCA_029237695.1. NCBI lineage: Eukaryota > Metazoa > Mollusca > Bivalvia > Lucinida > Thyasiridae > Conchocele > Conchocele bisecta. Next base: position 1,597,295 of record CM055267.1, read on the forward strand.
ATGTATGGCAACTTGTATAGCCATATTATATGTCTGGTAACTTACATAGCCATGCTAGATGTCTAGTAACTTCCATAGCCATGCTAGATGTCTGGCAACTTGTATAGCCATACTAGATGTCTGGTAACTTACATAGCCATGCTAGATGTCTAGTAACTTCCGTAGCCATACTTGTTGTCTGGTAACTTGTATAGCCATACTAGATGTCTGGTAACTTCCATAGCCATGCTAGTTGTCTGGTAAATTGTATAGCCATGCTAGATGTCTGGTAACTTGTATAGCCATACTAGATGTCTGGTAACTTGTATAGCCATGCTAGATGTCTGGTAACTTCCATAGCCATGCTAGTTGTCTGGTAACTTCCATAGCCATGCTAGATGTCTGGTAACTTGTATAGCCATGCTAGATGTATAGTAACTTCCATAGCCATGCTAGATGTCTGGTAACTTGCATAGCCATACTAGATGTCTGGTAACTTCCATCGCCATGCTAGATGTCTGGTAACTTCCATAGTCATGCTAGTTGTCTGGTAACTTGTACTAGATGTCTGGTAACTTCCATGGCCATACTAGATGTTTGATAACTTCCATAGCCATACTAGATGTCTGGTAACTTCCATAGCCATACTATATGTCTGGTAACTTACATAGCCATGCTAGTTGTCTGGTAACTTCCATAGCCATACTAGTTGTCTGGTAACTTCCATAGTCATGATTGTTGTCTGGTAACTTGTATAGCCATGCTAGATGGCTGGTAACTTATATAGCCATGCTAGATGTCTGGTAACTTCCATAGCCATGCTAGGTGTCTGGTAACTTGTTTAGCCATACTAGTTGTCTGGTAACTTCCATAGCCATGCTAGTTGTCTGGTAACTTCCATAGCCATACTAGTTGTCTGGTAACTTCCATAGTCATGATTGTTGTCTGGTAACTTGTATAGCCATGCTAGATGGCTGGTAACTTATATAGCCATGCTAGATGTCTGGTAACTTCCATCGCCATGCTAGATGTCTGGTAACTTCCATAGTCATGCTAGTTGTCTGGTAACTTGTATAGCCATACTAGATGTCTGGGAACTTCCATAGTTATGCTAGATGTCTGGTAACTTATATAGCCATTCTAGATGTCTGGTAACTTCCATAGCCATGCCAATTGTCTGGTAACTTGTATAGCCATACTAGATGTCTGGTAACTTCCATGGCCATGCTAGTTGTCTGGTAACTTGTATAGCCATACTAGATGTCTGGAAACTTGCATAGCCATGCTAGATGTCTGGTAACTTCCATGGCCTTGCTAGTTGTCGGGTAACTTGTATAACCATGCTCGATGTCTGGTAACTTGTATAGCCATGCTAGATGTCTGGTAACTTCCATATCCATACTATAGGTCTGGTAACTTGTATAGCCATGCTAGATGTCTGGTAACTTGTATAGCCATATTAGATGTCTGGTACCTTCCATAGCCATACTAGATGTCTGGTGAATTACATAGCCATGCTAGATGTCTGGTAACTTGTATAGCCATACTAGATGTCTGGTAACTTTTATAGCCATGCTAGATGTCTGGTAACTTGTATAGCCATACTATATGTCTAGTAACTTCCATAGCCATGCTAGATGTCTGGTAACTTGTATAGCCATGCTAGATGTCTGGTAACTCCCATTGCCATGCTAAATGTCTGGTAACTTCCATAGCCATACTATATGTCTGGTAAATTCCATAGCCATGCTAGATGTCTGGTAACTTGTATAGCCATACTGGATGTCTGGTAACTTTTGTAGCCATGCTAGATGTCTGGTAACTTGTATAGCGATACTAGATGTCTGGTAACTTGTATAGCCATGCTAGATGTCTGGTAACTTGTATAGCCATACTATATGTCTAGTAACTTCCATAGCCACGCTAGATGTCTGGTAACTTGTATAGCCATGCTAGATGTCTGGTAACTTCCATAGCCATACTAGATGTCTGGTAACTTCCATAGCCATACTAAATGTCTGGTAACTTCCATAGCCATGCTAGTTGTCTGGTAACTTGTGTAGCCATGCTAGTTGTCTGGTAACTTGTGTAGCCATACTAGATGTCTGGTAACTTGTATAGCCATACTAGATGTCTGGTAACTTCCATAGCCATACTAGTTGTCTGGTAACTTGTATAGCCATGCTAGTTGTATGGTAACTTGTATAGCCATACTAGATGTCTGGTAACTTCCATGGCCATGCTAGATGTCTGGTAACTTCTATAGCCATACTATATGTCTGGTAACTTCCATAGTCATGCTAGTTGTCTGGTAACTTGTATAGCCATGCTAGATGTCTGGTAACTTCCATAGCCATTCTAGTTGGTTGGTAACTTGTATGGCCATACTAGTTGTCTGGTAACTTGTATAGCCATACTAGATGTCTGGTAACTTCCATAGCCATACTAGATGTCTGGTAACTTCTATAGCCATACTATATGTCTGGTAACTTCCATAGTCATGCTAGTTGTCTGGTAACTTGTATAGCCATGCTAGATGTCTGGTAACTTCCATAGCCATGCTAGTTGGTTGGTAACTTGTATGGCCATACTAGTTGTCTGGTAACTTGTATAGCCATGCTAGATGTCTGGTAACTTCCATATGCTAGTTGTCTGGTAACTTCCATAGCCATGCTAGATGTCTGGTAACTTCCATAGCCATGCTAGATGTCTGGTAACTTCCATAGCCATACTAGATGTCTGGTAACTTGTATAGCCATGCTAGTTGTCTGGTAACTTGTATAGCCATGCTAGTTGTCTGGTAACTTCCATAGCCATGCTAGATGTCTGGTAACTTGCATAGCCATACTATATGTCTGGTAACTTCCATAGCCATGCTAGATGTCTGGTAACTTGTATAGCCATACTAGATGTCTGGTAACTTCCATATTGTCCTTTTCAAATTGGTTTTGCTTTATGACTCCTCCTGCTGCACCTCTTTTTCCACATGTAAAATTTCCATAAACGAATCACTTTTTAGCTCACCTGAGCGAAGCTCATGTGAGCTATTGTTACTGCAATGTGTCCGTCGTCTGTCGTCCGTAGTCGTCCGTCCGTGAACATGTTCAAACGTCTGCTCCTCAGTAACCATTGGGCCTATAGTCACCAAACTTCATGGTCATGGTCCTTAGATAGGGGAATTACAAAATTGTTAAAATGACGTCATTACGTAATCCAACATGGCCGCCATCTAAAAATAGCACAAATTCTTCAAAAATCTTCTTCTCAAGAACCGCAAACCGGATTTCGACAAAACTTGGTAGGAATGATCAATGTACAATGCTCTTTCAAATTTGTTAAAATGGTGACCCCGGAGTCAAAAATGGGCGTGGCCCATGTGGTCAAATTTGGGTCAAATTTTATTTTTGACAGAATATGGTCATGTTATATATAAAATCGGAGGTATCAACGAGGCGATCACTCTGGTGCATTTTTTTGTCGAAATCGGATGGTTATGTCATCCAAGATGGCCGCCAAAAGGTCAAAAGGTTGTTATTTTATTAAAGATTTCAAAATTCTTCTTCACATGAACCGCTTGGCCCATGGTAGTCAAACTTAAAAGTTATGGTCCATGGTTGAAGCTTTTCTGATTTGTTAAAATGGAGGTCATCGCTAATCCAAGATGGCCTGACGTCTAAAAATAGCATAAATTCTTAAAAAATCTTCTTCTCACGAACCGCTAGCCGGATATCGACAAAACTTGGTAGGAATGATCAATCTACAATGCTCTTTCAAAGTTGTTAAAATGGTGACCCCGGGGTCAAAAATGGGCATGGCCCATGGGGTCAAATTTTATTCTTGACCGAATATGGTTATGTTATATATCAAATCGAAGGTATCAACGAGTCGATCACTCTGGTGCATTTTTTGTCGAAATCAGATGGTTATGTCATCCAAGATGGCCGCCGAAAGGTCAAAAGGTTGTTATTTTTTTAGAGATTTCAAAATTCTTCTTCACATGAACCGCTTGGCCCATGGTACTCAAACTTAAATGTTATGGTCCATGGGTGAAGCCTTTTCAAATTTGTTAAAATTGAGGTCATCGCTAATCCAAGATGGCCGCCGTCTAAAAATAGCATAAATTCTTAAAAAATCTTCTTCTCACGAACCGCTAGCCGGATTTCGACAAAACTTGGTAGGAATGATCGATGTACAATGCTGTTTCAAAGTTGTTAAAATTGTGACCCCGGGGTCAAAATGGGCATGGCCCGTGTGGTCAAATTGGTGTCAAATTTTATTTTTGACCGAATATGGTCATGTCTCTATCAAATCGAAGGTATCAAAGAGGCGATCGCTCTGGTACATTTTTTGTCGAAATTGAATGGTCATGTCATCCAAGATGGCTGCCAAAAGGTCGTTCTTTTATTACAGATTTCAAAATTCTTCTTCACACGAACCGCTTGGCCCATGGTGGCCGCTTGGCCCATGGTACTCAAACTTAAAAGTTATGGTCCATGGGTGAAGCCTTTTCAGATTTGTTAAAATAGAGGTCGTCGCTAATCCAAGATGGCTGCCATCTAAAAATAGCATCAAATAGCATCAAAAAATCTTCTTCTCATGAACCACTAGCCGGATTTCGAAAAAACTTGATAGGAATGATCGATGTAGAATGCTCTTTCAAAGTTGTTAAAATGGTGACCTTGGGGTCAAAAATGGGCGTGGCCTGTAGGGTCAAATTGGGGTCAAATTTTATTTTTTACCGAATATGCTCATGTCATATATGAAATTGAAGGTATCGATGAGGCAATGCTCTAGTGCAATATTTGTCGGAACCGGATGATTATGTCATCCATGATGGCTGCCAAAAGGTCCATTTATTCGAGATTTTGAACGTCTTTTTCTCAGGAACCACATGGCCGATGCTGGCCAAACTTAAGTTAAGATCCTTGGGTGAAGCATTTTCAAATTTGGTAACATGAGAGTCATTGCTTAATCCTAGATGACCGCCATCTAAAAATAGCACAATTTTTTTGAAACACATATGAACTCAATGTCACATTCTCCTCTGGTGTTCATGGAGTCAGGTGAGCGAATTAGGGCCATCATGGCCCTCTTGTTTTGTAATAAAATCAATATTTGACCAGATTTCATGAAATAAAGAAGTTTCATTTTTATGCCCCCGCCACCGAATGGTGAGGGGAGCATATAGTGTTAACGACGTCCGTCCGTATGTCCCGAAATCTTAATGCTCGGGTAAATGGCTTATAATTTCCTTACTCGGATCTGCTTCACATTTCACATGCATCCCGCCCCCGCTAAGCCCAAGGTCAAGGTCACAGACTTGGTGCATTCGAAACCTTAACGCTCGGGTAAATGGCTTATAAGCAAATATGCCTCGTTTTCTTTGGCTGCCAGCGGGGGCATTTGTGTGCCGATAGGGCACATTTCTAGTAAATTTTGATTTAATTTAATATTTGTGAAAACAATATTGTTTTTGCATTGTTTATACATAGGATGATTAGAAAAATATGGACTTTTACTAGTTTGTTTATTACAAGGTACAGACTCCTAACATTTTACACCAATGTACATCTAGCAAGTGTGCACAAGTTGACATATTCATATGTAAAAAGGCTTGAACTATGCACATTATATATGTATTTCTGAATCCATAGTAACGAGGCACCGGCGCAACCTAAATATTCAACTGTTTTGTTCTGTAATAGTGTAATAGAAAATGTATTCTATGACCAGCAAATGCTGAACATCGTCTGCTTCTAGAGATCAATCATATTAAGCGATTCTATTATTGTAGATATCATGGTGCGTGCAGTAATAAACTGAACCGCGATTTGAAAGTGGTCGCTAAATGTTATTACACAGAAAACGACGTCGTTCGAATGACTAGAAACGAGTTCAGCAAAACAGTTTTGTGTGGAGCTAGTGTAAACCACGATGCAAACCTCACAGTTGATGAAACATTTGATTAATACATCATCGGTGTGCCGATCAATGGCTTTATATAAGTGGGGTAAACACTATTTAACAGACGGAGGTGGTTGCGGACAACGGAGGGAAACGACATAAACCAATTGTCAACGTAAAATGCATAGAACCAATATGGGACTACAATGAAAACAACAGACAGTTTTTCATAATAGGCGTTTATCAAAGTAGATAGACATCCGTTACGAAACGATTCCGTAGCCGATTTCACCAAAATTGCTAAGCATACTTATCTAGCTAAGTATACTTTGAGGGAGTGATCATTTATATTTCCCGAAATGCATTATTTCATATAGAACTAATGACTGCATATATTTGATGATTAAAAGTACGCAGAATTATTATACTGAATTTATTACATTATCACAGCCAAAATGGCTGTGATAATGTACTAAATTCAGTGTAATAACAATTAACAAAATGTATCCTTAAATTGAAAATCTCTCCCTCAAAGTGTACTTAGCAAGATAAGTATACTTTGCAATTTTGGTGAAATAGGCTACAGATGACAGACAGAACATTTGCTGATGTGTAATCCATTTGTCCGATGAGTTCCAGGGGCCCGTTTCAAAAGTGCAAAATTATTTTAGTCGGTAAATTTCACATTAACAATGTTTTCTTGTAAAATGTTTTTTGGGTTTACATTTATTGAGCATAGGCTGCATATGCTCAATAAATGTAAATCCATCAATTAAAATTTCCAGACGATCCTAAATTTGCACTTACGAACATTTTAGTCGTACGAAGTTTAGTGAAACGGGTCCCAGGTTACTGATTGATACCGAAATAGAATGTTGAAGATAACCTCAACATTGCTCAATCACGACAATGTGGCGCTCCGACGTCAGTATAACGTCGCAAGGTTGCGTCGACATGCAGGAGATCTATGTTTTCAATGTATTGTTGTAGGACGACTACGGTACTTGCATAAGATACAAGAAATGTCTAACCATAATTGAATGTCGTTTAATTTTCCTGATGGTGTAATTCTAATTCCTGTGTCACATTAAATGTTCAATATATAGCAAAAGTTCACATATTATTTGATCACCCCTCATAGTATATCGGTAAAATGTTGGCATTTTTCATAAAACAGACAGTAGCGACTCTTGTCATCAGAATGGCGGCGATCTCCCAGTTACACAGCACGTGTTGTTTTTTCAGACGAGTCAACGTTACAGAGGAGTCCGTTTGAAATCACAGAGAGAACCGAACTGGTATGATGTTTGTATGTGGACCGCCTTTGCAACATTTCCAACCATTGTAGACATTGGTCTGTGTGCACAATTGTACCCTCAATGTAGGATCTCGTCAGTTTGCTGATGTTGATACAGCCATGTTCGGTGACTGACTGGTGCCCAGTGTGGCCCTGTATGAGGCTGGTGAGGGGCTACACTCGCTTCACATGTTGTCGCCACTCTGTTAATGCCCCTGGGGGTATATAATTTTCCTATTTCTGTCCGGTCATCCGACTGTAACATTTAAACTTAACATCGTGCAGTTGGTGGCGGCGTTCATCGGTATAACTCTATATATATGAACAAGGCTTCTAACTTTGGTCGGACACGACCTCGTATTATAACAAATTCCGTGATTTTATTAACGCTAATGTGAATATTTTGGCGGAAAGTGCACATGTTCATTTGAGAATTACTGTTACCTTGCTGAAATAATATACAATGTAGTTAGAACATAATTGTGCAAAGAATATCGAATTACAGCTGCTTTTCCTATGTCGGACACAACTTGTATCATAACAAATTAAATAATGTGTTTAAGGCTATAACGTCAATATTGTAGTGGCAAGTTCATCCTGCAGAAATAAATAGAATAAATAGAAAATTACAATGTTAAACATGTTATTTTGTTATGATACGAGATCGTGTCCGACCAAAGTTAGAAGCCTTGTTCATATATATATATATATATATATATATACCGATGAAAGCCGAATCACGCCGAATGCCTGTGGCGGCGGGTGGTATCCAGGAGTGCCTGCTCACTTGCTCTATTTCCGCCACCGTCCATGGGGAGAAAATGGACCCAAATATCAACCGAGGTAACCACAGACAAGCCTGTACATCTCTGTTTGATCAGTTCCTGCATTTCCATCATGTAGTATGTGAATCACATATGGTAAATCATTGTGTTATGTATATTCATATGTCCCATATCACAATCGATATATAATTCTGAAACTTGGAGAAGATGATGTCAAATGCTGTTAACCCTTTCAGCATTACAGAGCGATTTCCCCGTGTTTACAAACAATGTAGATTCATACTATCTGACTTGTAACGATCCGTCTCACCAGGTTCTGTACTGTTTGTGAATATTTTCTTATTTTTTATAAGAACACCCTTTTCCTGATTAATGGAATACCGGTAGTTCAAATCTACATGGTAGAGTCCATGCCATTGACATCGTGGTTTTCTCTTTCACAGGGACAGATGGCAACAATGTTTTTCAGCCGAGGTATGTAGCTGTTCAGTAGCCTATTTTATCAACATTGCAAAGTATATGTATCTACTGTCTGTTTCACGAAAGCTGCCCAAATTTTACGGCTATATAGACAATTCAAAAACAATATTTTTTTTGATAATATTAAATTAAAGGAAAATTTAAGAATGAGCCTTCTTTTTATTTCGTGAAATTTGGTCAAATATTGATTTTATTACGAAAAATTGATTTCTCTATGGGAATTTAACATGGGGGAAAAAGAGGTAAGGAAGTGTGGGAGGAGTCAAAAAACAAAAAAAATTGGAAATTGACTCCGAAACCTGACTAGATAGCTTGGAAATGATCTAACTAAGAAAACAAAAGTTAAATTTTAAAAATCGGTCCAGTATTTCTGAAATTCAAAAAGATTTCCCCATGTTAAATCCGCATAGACATCTTCACTCCGTGAAGATGTCTATGGGGATTTAACATGGGGAAATTGTTTTTGCGCAATAAAATCAATATTTGACAAAATTTCACAAATAAAAAGAAGGCTTATTCTTAAATTTTCCTTTAATTTAATATTATCAAAAAAAAAATTGTTTTTCAATTGTCTATATAGCCGTAAAATTTGGGCAGCTTTCGTGAAACAGACAGTAGCAAAGTATACTTTGAGGGAGTAATCCTTTATTTTCCCCGAAATGCATTATTTCATATAGAACTAACAACTTCATATATATTTGATGATTAAAAGTATGCAGAATTATTATACTGAATTTATTACATTATCACAGCCAAAATAGCTGTGATAATGTAATAAATTCAGTATAATAAAAATTAATAAATTTATCCTTAAATTGAAAATATCTCTCAAAGTGTACGTAGCAACAAAAGTACAGTCAAACCTGTGAATAAAGGCCAGCCATGGGAAGTTAAAATCTGGCCTTGTGATGCTATTCGGAGGTGGTCTTTAGCACAGGTTGACTGTATACATTTACATGTACTTTGCAATGTTGGTGAAATAGGCTACAGATGTTCCATTGTTTACACCCATGTATCGACTTGCCAAACATGTGGATGGTTAAAAAACGCCGCTAATTCAGTGAATAAAAAACCTAAAATCATAAAAGTGAGACCTGGGGTCCATTTCATAAAACTTTGTACGACTAAAATGTTTGTAAATGCAAATTTAGTATCGTCTGAAAATTTAAATTGATAGATTTACATTTATTGAGCATATGCAGCCTATGCTCAAATGTAAATCCAATAATTGTTTTAAAACAAGAACACAGTGTTAATGTGATATTTACAGACTATCATATTTTTGCACTTACAAACATTTTAGTCCTACATAGTTTAGTGAAACGGCCCCCAGGTCAGTAAATAAATGAATGCTCTGCTGTAGACAAGAATATTCTGCCCTCGGTATCGGAATATGTCCTCAGAATCATGGGAAACCTTGTTCTGACCACATATTCTGACCACTCGGGTGAAATATTGTTGTGCCATTCCAGTTACATATGAATGATTCTTGTAAGGCCCACTTTGTCTGACATTTATAGTCGTCTTGCTAGTATCTCACTATCCCAGGCTCTCAATTAGGCTTTATCACGACAATCTTCGATAATCGCATGTAAATGACCTTCAAATGTAGCAAACTATATTGTCTTCTTGTTTGTTCTTTACATGTCTGTTACCATAAATGGTTGGAAAGCGCCTGGGAGCCGTTTCACTAAACTTTGTACAACTAAAATGTTCGTAAGTGCAAAGTTATGATAGTCTGTAAATTTCACATAAGAATGTTTTCTTGTAATCACTTATTGGATTTACATTTATTGAGCATAGGCTCAATAAATGTAAATCCATCAATGGAAATTTCCAGACGATCCTAAATTTGCACTTAACAAACATTTTATTCATTCCATGTAAAGGAAACTGATTTTGTAGTGCAAGGACATTGGATTCATTACATTACCACAGTAAATTCAGATAATATGCGAGACAAATTATCTCAGTTGGTTTGGAACTGAGACCCTTTATATGCACATAGTGTGCCCGAGGGTGGAATATCCTATTCTCACATACCCAGAGTCCATTTCAATGTTATTTCCGAAGTCACGCCCATGTGGGATTTTTCTGTCTCACACGGCTATCTCACACGGCTGACCTGTCACACACTGCCGGAACTACTTTGTGTGTATTGGCTTCCAAATGTTGTCTGCATTGTTTACAAACACACGCTCTCTACACAGTACTGTCAGTAGACAACAATGTCAACAATGTCGCTCTGGATTTGTTATGTAGGCTATTATTTATTTCATGTTTTATCCAGTTTTATCAAATTTACGTAAATTTGTGGGACGAGTTGTGTAAGGGGCGTCTGTAAATCAGTTGGCCGAATACTGAATACATGATTATTATTAAAAAAAACACATGTAATTGACAGCAAAATATTTACCTCGTATGTTGTTGATTCTTCCCCAAACATATGTATAGTGAAAGTTGATAGTGATTGGAATATTTGTTTAATAATCCAGTGAGCAAGAATTTCTTGAAAACGGCAATGTGTTGAAATGACAAATGTCCGTCGGAGTGAAACTTTCGGCGGACTGATATTTGCGTAATTGAAGACAGCGTCTCGGAATGGCAATACATACTCAAAATAAAACCATAAAATGATTCTGTAAAAAATTATTGTACAAATTTGAATCGAGGATATATGGTCTATGTTCAATATTTATATGAGTTTGTCTCGTACTACGTCCTATTTATTGTGTGTATGTAGTAATTGGGTTTACACATGCTGTCATGGGCATCTTCAGACCGTATTTTATTGGGCCGTTATGTGTTAAATGTTTCGATCCAATGTAGGAGACTCTAATTTGTTGTTACGGGTAATGCGATTGAGTGGTTGTATTGGAGATAGCATATAAAGAAAAAAAGTTAGTATTATAGTATGGTGGTTCGTTGATGGCGTACTATGGCTAAGCATGATTCTGGAATTAGTAGGTATGTGAGAAAAAGTATTCCATATATACTCCGGTGTGTGACTAAGGATATTCCACCCTCGTGGTCAGAATATGTCGTCAGAAACTCGGCAAAGCCTCGTTTCTGACAACATATTCTGACCACTCGGGTGGAATATCCTTGTCACACACCGGAGTATATATGGAATACTCTTAGTCCCACACCAGTGCATATGATGGATATTTTAAGACTTATATGCTGTCAGAACATATTTGCTAATCTCAACATTTTTATCCGGCACAAAAAAATCAACTTTTTATTCGCTGAATCTAATCGACTTTTGATACATCCAACATGTTTTCTATGTCGACAAATGGGTTAAAACAGTGGGTTCACCCACAAATTAGACACTTATGCCATTTCAAAGTATTGTCAAATTAATGTTCAATGACATCACCATGCAGTCATGGCCACGCTTTAATGAACTTGGCAAGTTGCTGACGTAATCAAAATTAAAACCGTTAAAAAAACAATAAACAACATTCAGTATTTTATGGAATAACTGTAAGACTATCAATTAGCAGTAATATTGCCCTATTAGAAAATGTGTAATTGCTAGAGATGTAAACCAAGCGCGTGCAGGGTCATCCCAGTATTTGGTCCAAATCCTACCATAGGCTCTATTATATGTCAACCATGTTGATGCATGGTGCGCAATGGAGTCTACTAGTGCATGCTATCAACTACATTTTTATCAGATAGTGACCAAATACGTACCGTCTGATAACATAATGTCATATCAGGCATTGACCTGATACAAATATCCGGGTTACAAATAATTGAATATTGATGTTTCATTGGTCGAACGACATCACGTGACGTTAACGAATGACGTCGGTGTAATTCCGCAACAAAAACCATTCGGCATTATTTTCAACAAAAACTATTTTATATTGGATGATCTTCTAGCAAAAAAAGATCTACGTGATAAATAGAATACCAGCCAATTGTCTGTTGATATCAAGTTTATCAGGCTCGACTCGGAAATGGAAAGAAGCCTCGGAATTCCTACGCGTTTCCTAGCTTTGCCTGATAAACTTGATATCAGAAGACAGTAGACTGGTATTCTGTTTGTATATCCACAGTGGGTGTGCTGCTGTTTAACCTGTGTATTGTGATCTACCTGTACGGAGACATGTCTATCTACGCGGCTGCCGTGCCCAAATCTGTCCGTGACGTCGCCTGGTAAATATCCCACACTACCGGCCAGTACAGACTCAGAAATCTGGAGCTTATGGCATTTGTGACCAGTGTAGCTCCTGATCAAATAGCACACTCCTGTAGCCTGATAACGACCTATATTGATTGTTAGAAGCATGGCGTTTATTTGTTTTATTCATAGACTGGTGAACAGTGCAGATACTGAGCAGACTGCGGATACAAAGGCTGATCTGGATCTACACTGGTTGTAAAATCCATAAGCCACAGCCATAAATGTGCAATTCTTCATTTGATTGCCGTTTAGGGATGGGCCGTGTCCTAGGGGATATGACATTGTACTTCAATACTGGAGGTTGTGACTTCAATCCTCGTCTAAGGCGTGAAAATACTAACATGGTATTTCCATCCCACTGGTCTGTCAGATGAGACTTTAAACTGTGGTTCCGTCTGTATATGACCTTAGCTGTTGCTGGGACGTTAAACCCATTCACTTACTTTTTACTTTTTGATTGCTATTTCGCGTTTCCAGTGAATTAAATCTAGAATTCAGCATTCTCTGATAATCCTTTAAATGTACTATATAGATTTGTCAGCTTACTAGCAAAATGCAAATGTTTGGCTTTCTTGTGAATTGAGAGTTGAATGCTGTTATTTCTTATAACAGTAGTGCAATTAGTACTAATCCTATTACTCATATGGAGTGAGGCAAAGTAAATCTGGTGTGGTGAGGACCTAGCACCAGATCAGGTTAAATACAGGCTTTACATATATTTTTTCTGTAAATATTCTGTTTGATTTTGGGATTTCCGCTCATCCATACAGGTGAAATATGGGATTCGACTCAAACCTAACCTGAAATGACTGGCCGTTAAACACTGTTAAATAAATACAATAATACTAGCACAATGTGTGTTTTGGTAGCTGGAATTGCCAATGGGCAAGTAGAAAATTTTACTGGATGAGTGATTGAACATTTTAAATAATTGGCCTATAATAATAATAATATTAGGCCTATAATGATTGTATTTGGATTTAGCCAGAGATACGAGTGAGACTACGTATCTATTGCAGCACGTACAAGCTGCCGCGGAACACGACTGTGAACGGGAGCCACAGCAACTGTAACACGAGCCTGGCAGACTCTGACCCCTGCTGGCCCTCCTCCTCCATAGACCGGGTAGGCGCCTACAGGATATTTGTGGTATGTACGATGGACCGTGGATTTAGTTTAAACATATTTTATTGCTCTAATTTGACATGGTATATAAAAATAACAGTTAATGCATACAATTTTACAAAAAGAGCAAACGGGTTGGGCTACAAGTTTTTGCAACATTAGTTACAGCCCGTCCCAATTGCTTATTGAATATATCTAAAGAGGTATAACGGGGTGAATATAAGTATTTTGTTTGTGTTTCACATTCTCTATAGAGCAAGTATAATTATACTAATTTTCACATGAGCATATCAATCAAGATATTGAAATTTCTTAAATTCTTAAATAGTAATATCGACATGCTCATGATCTAATCAATATTAAACGAAACTATCACACATAATTGTTCAATGTAACATTGTTGCACCCAATCAATTCACCACTCACCTTCCAAGCTAAGTGGCCTTGATCGAGAGACCCCCGAACATGCTCATACAACCGACACCCGAAATCAGCCACCTATACTGGTCGTGACCGAGCATGCTCGGTCATTACCACTAAAAGCGCCACGACTCGAGCACGAACCGCAGAGCACACACAGGAATACTCGCGAGCAAGGACACAGGTAACCTTTTGTAATAAACAGCTTAATGCAGGAACGTAGTATACGTTAAAGTAATGTATGATTTTATTTATTTAACATCATAATTATATAAACAAATAATGTTATTGTATATATGTTGTTAGTTGTCAAATCGACGCGTAAGTTTAATGTAATTTTGGACTTCTTTAAATATGCATGAATTATCTTCAACAGTTAGCGATTCTTTACCAAATAGTAGGGTTTGCACCGATAATGGATGGTACTGACGGGTTGCTTCAAGGAGGTCGATTCGTTGCTGATGATATAATTGACATTTGAAAAGAAAATGTTCAGCGTCTTCGTCTTCGGCAGAACATTGACATAAAGGAGATTCTCTCAAGTGATTTTTATGTCGATCTGCATTAAGGTTGCTGCATTGGTTTCTTATACGGCAATGGTAAATGGATAAAGTTCTATCGCCGATAAGAAAATGTTCTGGAACTAGTGGAGGTCTGAATAGTTGTTTTAATTTATTTTTAAAAACGGCAATCGATTCGGAATTTTTTATTTCATTATTTAGTTCATTCCAAGATGCCACAGATGATGGTATAAAAGATTTAGAATAAAGTTCGGTCCGTCGAGCTAATGTAACAAAATTGTTCATATTACGTAGTCCGTATGTATTATTTTTCTCCGACCAGTTGTGGAAAAAGTTGGTGTAAATAAGTGGGTAGTATACCTTCCTTTTCTTTATATATTATTATTAGTTTCTGAATTTGTCGTCGGTCTGAAAGAGATACCCATCCAATTTCTTTGAGAAGAGTGTTTATTGATGATGACCGTTATTCCTGTTACTGTTCGTGCTGCTTCGTATTGAAGTTTTTCGAGGGATTCGCGTTCATAGTTTGTGCAACTATCCCATACCATTGATGCATATTCGAGAACCGGTCTCATGTACAATATATATACATATTTGATTTAGAGTTTTTTCTGTTTATTTTAAATTTGATCATTTTCATAGAACCTAATACCTTCGACGCAGACTTAATTATATTTGAAATATGTTCATGCCAGGTACCATCGTGACTGAGTGTTAGGCCTAAATGTTTGTGATGTTGAACAAAATGAAGTTGGGTATCGTTGAAATAGAGAGATGGCTCTGTATATCTAGCTAATGAACAAATCATAGCATCTGTTTTAGATGGATTAAATGTTACAAGCCACTGTTTCGCCTATGCTGCTAATTCATTTAGGTCATGATTTATGTTGCATTTTATGGTGTTCATGTCTGATGATGAGACAGCTAAAGATGAGTCATCAGCAAAAAGTCGTGTTGTACTGATTAGTTTGTCCGCAATATCATTTACGTATATAAGAAACAGCAGAGGACCAAGAACCGAGCCTTGGGGAACACCTGCAGTTATCAGTTGACTTTCAGAATAAGAAGTGCCTACAAAAACCTTTTGTGATCTGTTTGCTAAATAGTGCCTAAACCAGTTATGAAGAGGACCCTTCGATACCATTTTGTTTTAGCTTGAATAAGAGTCCAAGATGCCATACCCTATCGATGCTTTAGAAATGTCACAAAATACTATACACGTATGTTTTCGTTCATCGATAGCTTTGCATATCTGATTATTATATGTCTATTAATTGGTATACTGTGGAATGACCTGGAATGAATCCGGATTGTTTTTGATAAATAAGATTGTTTAAATGAAGGTGGTTATACACGTGTTTGAAAACAACGCGTTCCAAAACTTTGCCTATACAACTAATCAAAGATATAGGTCTATAATTTGAAGGCTGGTCACGTTCTCCTTTCTTGAACAGTGGCATGACATTAGCCTTTTTCCATTTTGATGGATAGTCACCTTCTCGTAAAGATCTATTAAACAACATGCACAAAGGTCTACATATAGTTATAGCAGTTTCTTTGAGCATCCTGTGGCTGATTTCATCCGGTCCCGATGCTTTATGTACATTTAATTTCAATAAAATAGTCGTAATATCGTGCTCCGTTACATGTATAGAATCTATTTTAGCCTGTGTACGTGGAGTATAATCTGGTAGCGTTTCGTGAGAATCATCTACTGTTGATATTGAAACAAAATAGTTATTTAGTGCCTCTGCCTTTTCCGTGTCAGTATATGTGTATGTGCTGTCGGTTTTACGTAACGGGGGGATTGTTTCACAGTTAGTTGCATTTTCTTTAACTAGCATTTTAATAATTTTCCAGTATTGCCGGGGATCAGTAGTGTTGAGGTCTTGCATTGTAAATTCCAAGTTGTCAAAAAATATTTGCTTAGCATATTTTTTCATATTGTTGACTTTATTACGTAGTTTTTTTATATACATTCCAATCAGTTTCCTGTTTTGTTTGTATCGCTATGTTTTTCTGGCGATCACGCTGGCGTGATGTTTTTCGAATAAATGAGTTATACCATGGTTTATCGTTTGGGCGTATTGTAACTAGATTTGAGGGGATACATACATTGATAATCTCTATAAGCTTGTCATGAAATGCTTCGCACGCTGTGTTTAGATTACCATTATTAATGAAAGACCAGTCAGTTGTTTGCATCAAGAAATTTAGAAGAATATAGTCGCCGCGATTGTAGTTCCAAACTTTTCTTTTGAAGGGGGCTACTGACGGCATGTTACACGATATATAGACATATGTACCATAGTGATCACTAATATCTTGTGGTGTTTTTAATATTCCCGAATCATATACGGATATTTCTGTAGTAACTGCTATAGGATCTATTAGTGTTTGTGTGTGTTCGGTTACTCGTGTGGGTTCTTTAATAACATTATTCATGTTGTTTAGCATGGTTACATTTTTTAATTTATTGCTGGTAGTACTTAATTGGACCGTGGATTAGGAGATATACCGGAGGTTGTGAGTTCAATCCTCACTCTAGGCGTGAAAATTCCATCCCACTGGTCTGCCAGATGAGACATTAAACTATGGTCCCATCTCTATATGACCTTAGCTGTTGCTTGGCACAATTTACCTTCACTTTTCTTGTGAGTATCCTTGCTTATCTGCCCATGGTTGGGTATATGTAGGGTTCATGTCGGCAGCTGATTCTCCAGGCTTGATAGTTATAAATGATCTAAGAAAACAGAACTTAAATTTTGGAAATCTGTCCACTATTTCTGAAATTAGATTAAATTCCCTCTGTTAAATCGCCATAGACACCTTCACTCTGGGATTTAACATATGTAATATATAGGTTTTCCACCATTATTAGATTTAATATTACCTGGAAACCATGTCTGTATCTCACCCTGCAACCATGTCTATATCTCACCTGCAACCATGTCTGTATCTCACCTGGCAACCATGTCTGTATGTCACCTGGCAACCATGTCTGTATGTCATCCGACAACCGTGTATATTTCAGGCGGCATTCTTCCTGCTGCTGGGCGGGTTTACGTTCTTCAATGCACAGAAGACAAAGTACCTACAATTGGTGACCACCGTGTCGCGCTGGCTCGGTACGTTACTGCCACAGTTGTTAATGATGATAACAACGCACAGTAGACAAGTCCCGGAACCCTGCCCCACTACTCGCCTTTATAGTGTAGTTCTATAAGTGTGATTACCTCCCATTAACAGTTGTGACACAGTAGACAAGTCCTGGAACCCTGCCCCCACTACTCGCCTTTATAGTGTAGTTCTATAAGTGTGATTACCTCCCATTAACATTTGTGACATAGTAGACAAGTCCGGAACCTCCCCACTACTACGCCTTTATAGTGTAGTTCTATAAGTGTGATTACCTCTCATTAACAGTTGTGACATAGTAGACAAGTCCCGGAACCCTGCCCCACTACTCGCCTTTATAGTGTAGTTCTATAAGTGTGATTACCTCCCATTAACAGTTGTGACATAGTAGACAAGTCCCGGAACCCTGCCCCCACTACTCGCCTCTATAGTGTAGTTCTATAAGTGTGATTACCTCCCATTAACAGTTGTGACATAGTAGACAAGTCCCGGAACCCTGCCCCCACTACACACCTCTATAGTGTAGTTCTATAAGTGTGATTACCTCCCATTAACAGTTGTGACACAGTAGACAAGTCCTGGAACCCTGCCCCCACTACTCGCCTTTATAGTGTAGTTCTATAAGTGTGATTACCTCCCATTAACAGTTGTGACACAGTAGACAAGTCCCGGAACCCTACCCCACTACTCGCCTTTATAGTGTAGTTCTATAAGTGTGATTACCTCCCATTAACAGTTGTGACATAGTAGACAAGTCCTGGAACCCTGCCCCCACTACTCGCCTCTATAGTGTAGTTCTATAAGTGTGATTACCTCCCATTAACAGTTGTGACATAGTAGACAAGTCCCAGAACCCTGCCCCACTACTCGCCTCTATAGTGTAGTTCTATAAGTGTGATTACCTCCCATTAACAGTTGTGACACAGTAGACAAGTCCCGGAACCCTGCCACCACTACACACCTCTATAGTGTAGTTCTATAAGTGTGATTACCTCCCATTAACAGTTGTGACACAGTAGACAAGTCCCGGAAACCTACCCCCACTACACACCTCTATAGTGTAGTTCTATAAGTGTGATTACCTCCCATTAACATTGTGACACAGTAGACAAGCTCCCGGAAACCTACCCCATTACACACCTCTATAGTGTAGTTCTATAAGTGTGATTACCTCCCATTAACAGTTGTGACATAGTAGACAAGTCCCAGAACCCTGCCCCACTACTCGCCTCTATAGTGTAGTTCTATAAGTGTGATTACCTCCCATTAACAGTTGTGACACAGTAGACAAGTCCCGGAACCCTGCCCACTACACACCTCTATAGTGTAGTTCATAAGTGTGATTACCTCCCATTAACAGTTGTGACACAGTAGAAAAGTCCCGGAACCCTGCCCCCACTACTGCCTCTATAGTGTAGTTCTATAAGTGTGATTACCTCCCATTAACA
Organism: Conchocele bisecta; assembly: GCA_029237695.1. Lineage (NCBI taxonomy): Eukaryota > Metazoa > Mollusca > Bivalvia > Lucinida > Thyasiridae > Conchocele > Conchocele bisecta. The sequence continues at coordinate 1,616,590 of CM055267.1, forward strand.
GTTTGTGACACAGTAGACAAGTCCCGGAACCCTGCCCCACTACTCGCCTCTATAGTGTAGATCTATAAGTGTGATTACCTCCCATTAACAGTTGTGACACAGTAGACAAGTCCCGGAACCCTGCCCCCACTACTCGCCTCTATAGTGTAGTTCTATAATGTGTATTACCTCCCATTAACAGATTGTGACATAGTAGACAAGTCCCGGAACCCTGCCCCACTACACACCTCTAATAGTGTAGTTCTATAAGTGTGATTACCTCCCATTAACAGTTGTGACACAGTAGACAAGTCCCGGAACCCTGTCCCCACTACACACCTCTATAGTGTAGTTCTATAAGTGTGATTACCTCCCATTAACAGTTGTGACACAGTAGACAAGTCCCGGAACCCTGCCCCCACTACACACCTCTATAGTGTAGTTCTATAAGTGTGATTACCTCCCATTAACAGTTGTGACACAGTAGACAAGTCCCGGAAACCTACCCCCACTACACACCTCTATAGTGTAGTTCTATAAGTGTGATTACCTCCCATTAACAGTTGTGACACAGTAGACAAGTCCCGGAAACCTACCCCATTACACACCTCTATAGTGTAGTTCTATAAGTGTGATTACCTCCCATTAACAGTTGTGACATAGTAAACAAGTCCCAGAACCCTGCCCCACTACTCGCCTCTATAGTGTAGTTCTATAAGTGTGATTACCTCCCATTAACAGTTGTGACACAGTAGACAAGTCCCGGAACCCTGCCCCCACTACACACCTCTATAGTGTAGTTCTATAAGTGTGATTACCTCCCATTAACAGTTGTGACACAGTAGACAAGTCCCGGAACCCTGCCCCCACTACTCGCCTCTATAGTGTAGTTCTATAAGTGTGATTACCTCCCATTAACAGTTGTGACACAGTAGACAAGTCCCGGAACCCTGCCCCACTACTCGCCTCTATAGTGTAGATCTATAAGTGTGATTACCTCCCATTAACAGTTGTGACACAGTAGACAAGTCCCGGAACCCTGCCCCCACTACTCGCCTCTATAGTGTAGTTCTATAAGTGTGATTACCTCCCATTAACAGTTGTGACATAGTAGACAAGTCCCGGAACCCTGCCCCCACTACACACCTCTATAGTGTAGTTCTATAAGTGTGATTACCTCCCATTAACAGTTGTGACACAGTAGACAAGTCCCGGAACCCTGCCCCCACTACACACCTCTATAGTGTAGTTCTATAAGTGTGATTACCTCCCATTAACAGTTGTGACACAGTAGACAAGTCCCGGAACCCTGCCCCCACTACACACCTCTATAGTGTAGTTCTATAAGTGTGATTACCTCCCATTAACAGTTGTGACACAGTAGACAAGTCCCGGAACCCTGCCCCCACTACTCGCCTCTATAGTGTAGTTCTATAAGTGTGATTACCTTCCATTAACAGTTGTGACATAGTAGACAAGTCCCGGAACCCTGCCCCCACTACACACCTCTATAGTGTAGTTCTATAAGTGTGATTACCTCCCATTAACAGTTGTGACACAGTAGACAAGTCCCGGAACCCTGCCCCACTACTCGCCTTTATAGTGGAGTTCTATAAGTGTGATTACCTCCCATTAACAGTTGTGACACAGTAGACAAGTCCCGGAACCCTGCCCCCACTACACACCTCTGTAGTGTAGTTCTATAAGTGTGATTACCTCCCATTAACAGTTGTGACACAGTAACAAGAAATTGAAATCTTAATTAGAGCGGCTTTGGGTCTGACCAGCCGTTGGCACTAACTGGCTCCCTCCTCATCACTAAGCCCATTTAAACCTATGTTAATAGCTTCCACTGTGCATGTGCCGAAAGTTTCTTTCCCCGTGAGATTTAAATTTGCGAGAATCAATGCAGAAATTATTGCCTACACAAATGAAATTGTTTTCCATAGACAACATAATTATGTAAACTGAGACTTTCCTAAATATGATGCAACATGTATGTAATACACTGTTGTATACACAAAAGCAGGTTTATCTGATGTGTGTACATATTAACGGTTACCATGTTCAAATGAAGGTTAGCGTTACACAGTCAGCTAACATACAGGCCCACCGCTCTTTTTGTTTAATTTGGGCTAAACATATTTTATTTGTATATCAGTTACAAGCATGACATCAATAATAATATAATCAGTACAAATGGGATTGGATTGAAAGCAAGCTTATATAAATCCTCTTCCTATCTTATTTAATTGAAGAATCTTGATGCCAGATCATGGTTTCTCCCCCAGAAAAAACAATCTCTAGCGATTCGTGTTTTACAGATTAGATCTGTGTCAATTACATTCCGATGTATATTCTATGTTGAGGGATACAGTTTTCTTTTGTCCATCCGTCCATCTGTCAGTCTGTGTGTGTATACCTTTTTTGTCTCACCCACTTTTAATAGTGGAAACGGACACATAGCGGTCACATCGGCTGCATAATTTCCTGCACTATCTGCTTCAGCAATTCAAAATTGCCACGACAGTTGATGGGATAGTTAGAAAAGTGTAATAGAAAGTGGACTTAATGGCAGGTGCCTGTGACATACATTACCCAGCCCGTGACCATGCTTTTCTTGTGCACTTCCAGGGGCCGTTTCACTAAAACTTTGTACGACTAAAATGTTTGTAAGTTCAAATTTAGGATCGTCTGCAAATTTAAATTGATGGATTTACACTTATTGAGCATACGCACCTATGTTCAATAAATTTAAATCCAATAATTCTTTACAAGAAAACAGTGTTAGTGTGAAATTTACAGACTATCATAAATTAAAACTTACAAACATTTTAGTCGTACAAAGTTTACTGAAACCAGATGAATAAAATGGACTACGATCTGACTATTTAATTCCCTATCAGAGTAACACCTACTCAGACTGTACATTCATGCGGAATAATCCTTATCGTTCCTTGTAGCGTTACTAGAGGTTTACATGCATACCGAATACTGGTCAGACAGCGGATGTGGCCATTCTGGGTCTTCACTGGCAACAAATACATAACTGTTTTGTAGATTGCTGTATGAACATAGATCTTCCAATCTAAGGTAGGTGCATGTGCTTCACACCTAAAATGGCCGAGCACAGTCGAAAATGGCGGAATTAACACGACTCTACCTATGCCCGATAATGCTGAATGGTTTCCAAATATATGGACATAATATGGCAAATGACTCATCTTTAACCCTGAGCTGATTATCATGAACTATCTCGTTATTTCTGTGTTTGTCTACAGCGTTCGGGTTGATGATCGTGCTGGCCGTGGTGCGCCTGGCGGGCGGGGATGGGCGGGGTCACCCGGTGGTCGCTGACATCGCCGGCATGCCCAACCTGTTTGGGGTGTGCGTCTACTCCTTCATGTGCCACCACTCGCTGCCCTCCCTTGTGACGCCGATCCGTGACAAACGGCGTTTCTTCCCGTTTCTAGCAGGTGACTACTCCGTGATCCTCGCGTTCTACGCCGTCGTCTCATTCACCGGCATCTACGCGTTCCGCGACCTCGACGACATCTACACCCTCAACTTCCTGCCCGACCCGTGCGATCCGGCCGACTCCATCACTCAGGTCCACTTCTTCCAGCTGTTCCTCGCGCTCTTCCCCGTCTTTACACTCAGCACGAACTTCCCGATCATCTCGATCACGCTGCGAAACAACCTGCGTGCCATCGGCTACCGGGAGTCGCGCCCATACCCACGCGCCGTCGACCGCCTCGTCTTCCCCCTACTGGCCCTCGCTCCGCCCCTAGCCATCGCCATGGCAACGTCGCGCGTTGAGTTCCTGGTAGGCATCACAGGCTCGTATGCGGGCTCCGCCATCCAGTACGTGATCCCCGCTCTACTGGTGTACTGCGGCCGCAAACACGTCCCCACCCTCCCCGGGCCCAACGTACACGCGTCACCGTTCAGGGGCCGCCTCTGGATCCTGTTTGTCTGTATATGGGCTGCCGTCTGTATAACATTTGTCACGATTAACCATATTATAGAAGGGAAATAGGACGACCTGTGATACTTCATGATACATTTTGTAGTTATAGGTATGTGAATACTTGTTTGCATAATATGATATGTTGAACGATTCTTCATTAACAACGAACCCACTCTTCCACTTGCAACAGTGGGTTCGTGGGTAATGAAGTTCTTTTGTTTAGTCAGTGATTGGAGCGTGTGACAGGGATGGGCTGTGGCTCAGGTAGAATACAGGTCTTAAATACTAAAGGTTGTGTGTTCAAAACCTACCCTAGGGCATGAAAAATACTTTGATGATATTTCCAGCCCACTGGTCTGTCGGATGAGACTTTAAATTGTGGTGCCGTCCCTACATAACCTTACCTGTTGCGTTATTGATAGATCATCTGAAATGTTGATTGCCACAGATGTGTGGATACGGTTTGTATATACATGTATAAGCAGACCATTTGCCCGTATTTGTACTACAGTAGGCCACATTCTTCTGTGCCGGTAATCAGGTTTCAACTACAATAGACTGTAGTCCGCACAGTCTGATCAGGATCTGCACTGTTTGCCATTCCATCAATGAATTACCTGCCATGCTTCTAACAAACAATATAGATCGTTATCAGGCTCAGGAGTGGTGCTATTTGATCCAGATCTACATTGGTCACAAATCCCATAAGTCCATATCTCCAGTGACAGCCACAACTAGGTGGGGTTCCGGCTAAGCACAGGTACCATACAACGGTCATGACCAGCATAGCCCCAGACCAGCCTGTGTATCCGAGCAGTCTGATCAGGGCCTATGTTGTTTGCCATTCACTCACTGAAGTACTTGACCCTCAGACTCGAGAAACAAAAATTGTCGCATGTTTTTGATGAGAAAAAAATGAAAAATAATCAGCAGTCCACAAAATTTAATTCAGCATTTTAAAGGTTAACTGCCACTTGATTCATTGTGCAAGACAACCAAGATGTAGACAGCCAATTTCTACCAATGTTGTAAGGCATCTTTTCTCTGCTGGCCGCCCTTGTAGTCCTAGACATACCATACAGTGTCATGTCTGTCAGACCATAACCTGTTGCATTTGAACGGGTATTTCCTTCGATCTCAGACAATATAAATTCAAACCTTGCAATTGCTTGTTCATCTAAAATATGTATTAATGTGCCTTATATATTATTCAGAAATGAAAGGTGGATTGGCTTGAAACTTCATCTATATGTACTTTGATATGTATTTTTTACCCGTATATATGTGGCTGTGACTGGAGAAATGGGTTTTACAACTTTTGCAACCAGTGTAGTGTTCATATGCACAGTTTGATCAGGATCTGCACTGTTCACCATTCCCCCAATTAAACACTCATCTTGCTTCTAAGTTCTAACAAGCAAAATAGATCGTTGTCGGACTACAGGAGTGCACTTTTTGTTAGGAGCTACATTGGTGACAAATCCCATACTCCTTATTTCTATTGTCACAGCCACACATGTGTCCATTTCACCAACATTGCAAAGTATACTTTTCTAGCAAAGTATACTTTGAGGGAGAAATTTTCAATTTTAGGATAAATTTATTAATTTTTATTATACTGCATTTATTACATTATCACAGCCAATTTGGCTGTGATAATGCAATAAATTCAGTATAATAATTCTGCATACTTTTAATCATGAAATATATGCATTTGTTAGTTCTATATGAACTAATGCATTTCAGGAAAAATAAATGATTACTCCCTCAAAGTATACTTTGCTAGATAAGTATACTTTGCAATGTTGGTGAAATAGGCTACTGGTTACACCATGTAGATGAGCTTGAAAGTCAACAAAAGTTTCGAATAAACAGACCTGGAATGATGTCTACAGTGCCTCTGGAATGGTTGCTAACTTTCAACATAATTTATTGGCAAACCTCTACATTAACTTAGCCAGGGTTGTGATGTACCATGTATATGGTTGTTTATCTTATAGATGTATGATACATGCTCACAGAGGCCGGCGTAATATATGTGGTACATCGCCGCTGAAGTTATAACTTTGTGCACACGGTTCGTTAAGTCTGTTTATTAACCCTTAGACTGCTACACACAACAATTGTCGTCTGCTGTTGCTTAATATCTAGCCTTATTTCTCAATAAAAACATGATTTAACAACATCACTTTAGAATCATTATACCTGTGGGGGGGTATACTGGAGTCAGGTTGTCCGTCCGTCTGTGTGTCCGTCCGAGCTTACAAATGGATACATATGTGGCTAGGAGAACAATAGGTTATGTAATATTCTATTGTTCCGTGATTTCATGTGGCTAAAAATGGGTTTATGTGGCTACAGAACTATAGGGATGAACAAAGGAAAAGGTTAGGTTAGTCACATAAGTATCCATTTGTAGGAACGTCCGTGTGTGCGTCCGTCCGTCCGTCATTAAACTTAACATCAGAGAAATATGTTATAGCTTCTATTTCCTTACATATTTAGGGGCACATGGGCCCACGTATGGGGGTATTCCGTACGCCTCGCTTACTGACAAATCTAGTTTCCAATGGAAATGATTCTAAAGTGCTGTAAAAGTATGTATAAAATTATTCTAGAGTGCTGTCGAAGCATGTTTTTGGTGATAAAAATGGAAAATAGAAAATAAACACCAGACTACGGGGCGCCATGCAGGACAGGTTAATTATGTGTACAAAACCAATTTTGAGACAAAATTGAGTTTTGTAACACTAAAAATCACAAAATGCAATTATGTAAAATTCTGATATACAAAATTCATTTTTGTTATAAAGGATTCAATTTTGTAAGACAGAATTGAGTTTTGTGAACAAAATTCAGTTTTGTGGGACAGAATTCAGTTTTGTCCACAAAAGTCAGTTTTGTCCACAAAAATTAGTTTGCGTAACTGATAGTCTATGTCATCTCTACGTTGATTGGTTGAGATCGGTCTTAGCCCATTTTACTAGATGGTAGAGTTCACTTGCAGGTTTAAATATTTCAATGCGAAAATATAACCCAATATATCAATATTATACTTCTTGCTAGCACCCCGTGTATATGTTTAAACAGTAAGAATAGCTTGCAACACTAAGCTACAAAGCAGTAACAAGTGTGTTTCATCCAGCGTTCTCTGAAACTTACTTCTTCAGACGCCATTTTGGATCGCTGATCGGCGACCGTGACCCATTTATCCAGTCCAGTTTCTGACCAATGGTAGTCCTTCTTACATGCGTGTGCCATATTTGGGCAACAGAATCGAAACGTATGCAAATACGTATACGAAACGTATGCAGAATTGAATTTTGTACACAGAATTGAATTTTGTGACACAGAATTGATTTTAATTGAATTTTGTGACACAGAATTGAATTTTGTGACACAGAATTGAGTTTTGTGGCACAAAAGTGAATTTTGTGACACAGAATTGAGTTTTGTGGCACAAAAGTGAATTTTGTTGACAAAATCAGTATATATTTAATTTTGTTTTGTTTTTGTCAAGTTTATAGGTAAAAAAATGAATTTTGTTGACAAAATTGAGCCATGTCCCACTTGGCGCCCCGTACAGACGACCAAAAATTATAATTCATTATTACATGACATGAGTTTTAACCCTTGTACCGCTATCTTAATCTTTTGTCGTCTGCTGTTTATTTTCCATTTTTTGTCATCAAATACATGCTGTGACAGCACTTTAGAATCATTTGCATTGGAAATGATTCTGAAGTACTGTCAAACCATGTTTTTATTGTGAAATAAGGCAAGATATAAAAGCAACAGCAGACGACAATTGTTGTGTGTAGCGGTCTAAGGGTTAAGTTACAAATTGGTAACAATTTCACTTCATGTATTGTTTATGCCACATTTATGTATAGCTGTTGTACTGTAGTAAATGTATGATGCATGTTTATTACATCGGCAAGTGCAATGTAGGTGGTGCTTCGCGACTCAACTTGTAACTTCGTGTATGTTGTGTATCCATGTAGTCTGATCCGATTCTACACTGTTGGCAAACTACACGGTTGGTTAAGTCGGAGACCCATTTCCTTTAATGACTCCAGGTTGAAAACCTGTTTATTAATATGTCTATAACACTTACTATAACTCTAACCTCAAGTTGAACCAATGATAGTTTACAATATAATTCAATATAATATGAGTTATGACATCAGTTTAAAGGTACGTGCCCACCCAGTAGACACAAAATGTTCTTTATACCAGAGACACCATTTTCTGTTGAAATAAACATTCATTCACCATTACCCCACGTATTGATTGGCATTATTATACATTTTATACCGCCCTCACATGCGTCTTTGGCATTTTGTATGTGACAGTTGAATCTGGCTATACACCTTATAAGAGTAATCCTACCGGTATTACTTTTTAATAGGGGAAGGGGCCAAGTGACTTTGGTGCGGTATGGACCTGGCACCTGGTTAGGTTATTCTAATTTCAGGGCTGAATATATTTGTTCTCGATGTAAATATTCCATTCTGATTTTGGAGTTTTCCCCCCATTGCAGCAGGTTAAATGCGGGATTGAACCCGTTGGCCCGGCCTTAAATGACCTTAACTGTTGATAGGCCGTTAAACACCAATAAACAAACAAACATTTTATATCATGTAATTTCCACACTGATATCAGGAGCGATAACCGTGTTTCATTAAAATGTTAACGGACATTACTATTTATTCTCTGTATTTGTTTTTGGATGTGCGATGATCATACTTTATAGTCTGTCGAAAATATTATTTTTTCTTGTTGCACATTTGTTGCCTGATACCACCGCGCGTCACTATCAGTAAAATAAACATTACTAAATGATTATATCTGTATAGCGGGAACTCGTATTTTGTAGAACTGGTGGAATAGCGACACAATTAGTAGTAGTAAGGGAGTCAAAATGATACCACCTACGGTGATATCGTTTATAACCCTCTATTCTACCCCCACCCACCACTCCCTCTTTTCAAAATTGGTTAACGAGGAAATTGTCTCCCGACAGCAAATTTATGAATTTTTGAGAAAATAATTTTGAAAAGAGGGAGTCAAAATGATACCACCTTCTGTGATATCATTTACAACCCTCTATAATACCCCCACCACCCCCCGAAAAAATTGGTTAACGAGGAAATTGTCTCCCGACAGCAAATTTATGAATTTTTGAAAAGAGGGAGTCAAAATTATATTGGAAATTGAACAGAAAAAACAATACCAATTATTAGAGAAAATGGATAATAAAATACAATGGGAATTGAAAGCTTATAATCGTTGTGTTGAAGAAGTTTACGAAGAATACGGGGGTTATAGACCTATATATCAATTCTATAAATTGAAAACACTAGGCGATATCGAATACATGAAATATCAGCGTAATTTATTACGCTCCGATAAAAACGTTGCATTTACAATATTATACCGACAATTATGTGAACTATACAAGAGGCAAATACAAACATTAAGACCGATAATGCGTATCGGATATAAAACTAGGGTGTATTATATAAAATTGTTAAAACCCAACGATTCGTTTACGAATATACATTTCTACGATATCGCTTATAAAGATATATTGAACAAAAAATGGCAAAAGCCTCCACTCGTGCACAACACCCAGCGACTGGGCAGATTTCTAGCCGGCACCCAGCCACTGGGGTGTTGGGACATTTCTTAAGCCCACGCATCTGTTGGCTTACAGTTTAGTTTTACGGGTTGCCTTGAACCCCATTGCCAATTGCTCTATTAAGAGAAACCAGCGAAGTAAGGCGAGCCTATGTGTGAATTTGGTTTCCGAAATTGCAAAGCTCTTAGGCAGAAATCTTTTAGGCCGGCACCTTTGAGCTACGCAATTACATCACCAAATACACACATATTTATAAACTGCTACCATTAAACAGACGAGACAGACGTCATACCGGATCAACAACATGGCATGCACGAGATGAAACCAATTGTTGTAAGGTCAACAAACATATATATACTCATCAGTTTCCTATACAACATACAAATGGTGTGCAAATTATAATTATTTATTAATACCTATTGGCGAAAGAAAACATGGGATGGTTCGTTATTTTGTTAATTTTATAATTAATTTTGTAATTTTTTTTAATAATTTAAAGCTGAACACCCCCTATTATTACATAGTAATTAATTTAAGTTGTAACGACAATGTTTCAATTACACGGGTTATTGAAACAGACAGTTATTTATAGCTGAGTGTTTCAATTACACGGGTTATGAACCATGCGTAAATTGATAGCCGAGGTAAACAGACAGTTTCAATTACACGGGTTATGAACCATGCGTAAATTGATAGCCGAGTGTATCAATTTACACAGACGGTGTGTACATAGTCGATTACAGTGTAATCCTCGACTGAATAGCGTCTCATATGTACATTGTCATTGTGATACACCAGTACAACCATACTAACCAATATGCGATTACGGCGTAATTCTCAGTGAAAAACACATGTTGTATAGGTATGTAAATTTGTTTACTGCACCAATATAATTAATTATAAGAAAATTAAATATTTTATAAAATATCACAATGGTGCTGTAACATTTCCTCCGACTTTATTTCCAAGTTTTACCATAAATTTATCCCAATCAGTACACTCAATTTTAGGCATGGTGGCGCGCGCCTTGATTCTTATATCATTTTTTAATTCTTCATATCTCCCCATTTCTTCCACCACGGATTCAAACTCTAAATTTGATATTTTCTTATCGGCCAACGCTTTGGACACCATAACGTCGATGCTATTTTTCTTAGACCTAGCGAGAACGGATATTCTATCATGTTTTCTACTTTTTTTCTCGAGTTTTCCACCCGCCGCTCTAATTACCATACAAAGTATTCCAGATAAAACGGTAATTCCACTCAAACCCCCTGCAAGTGGAACCGTTACAATTGTAGATAGCGTTGCAGCAGTCCCCGCACCACTCATTACAGATAAACTTGCCAGAACCATACTAGATGCTTCAGCTATGTTCGCCGCGCGCTTATATTTGTTAGCGTGTCTTTTTATATTTGCACATTCTCTAACTAAAATATCCTGCATAGCGACGATATTATTCAACCTAAAATCTGAACTTCTTTCGTTAATTGGATACAGTGTTGATGGAGTGGTATTGAGAATTGGATACAGTGTTGATGGAGCGGTATTGAGAATTGGATACGGTGATTCGTTCATGATTTTCAATATATTAGTATTTTACAAATTAAGTTCAATTAACAATGAGACAATAGTGGAAGAACTCGCTGGGTCAGCGATTTTCGTAACAAAGTTAATAACACTACCTTCGGAAAGTCTAATTAGATCATCACCGGAGAACAAAACCACCGATGAAATATCTCCAGCGAGTTTATTGACTCCAACCCCCCGTTCTTCCACATCCACTACAAGATTTATCACGACCGCGCCCACATGTTTACCATTAGCATTAACCGAGCAGACAGCCATTCGGAGAAGTGTACCTGGAGCTGGCATGGCATATCCCCCATATTTATTGCTCGCTTTGGCACCGAACTAATATTCATAGAGCCCCTCATTCAATAGGCCCCGCTTCTCAGCCCAAACTGTGATGACACGTTTTTGCGTTTTCAATGTTTTCACCAATCCGGCAAGCCCCCCGATAGAGGTATGGGCCTCAGCACGAATCTTTTCAGAGGTCTCCTCAAGCGCTTTGGTCGCGGCTCTACGAACACGATTTACTTTATCATCAACCGCAACAAGTGATTCATCAACGGCGCGGATAGATTCAACCACTCGGGCTCCTAATCCCGCAATCCCCGTCCGATCCTCTGAGCGCAACACCCCATACGCCTCTGTAAGGCCGCCTGTTTGTCTTCTCGGACTCCCTCAAGATCCAACCGGGTCTCTTTCCAGAATTATGTTATTTGTTCACCTAGTTCTGTAAGTGCTGTTTCTCTGTTGAGAGAGTCTTCTGAGCACAACACCCTATATGCCTCTGTAAGGGCCGCCTGGTGGTCATCTCGGGCTTTCTCAACACCCAACCGGGCCTCTTTTCGAAATTCTGTTATTTTTTCTCCTTGTTCAGTAAGTACTGCTTCTCTGTTGGGAGAGTCCTTTGAGCGCAACACCCTATAAGCCTCCGTAAGGTCCGCCTGGTGGTCTTCTCTGGCTTTCTCAATACCCGTTCGGACTCCATCAAGATCCAACCGGGTCTCTTTTTCGAAATTCTGTTATTTTTTCTCCTAGTTCGGTAAGTGCCGCTTCTCTGATGAGAGTGTCTTCTGAGCGCAACATTCCATACGCCTCCGTAAGGTCCGCCTGGTGGTCTTCTCGGGCTTTCTCAACCCCCAACTGGGCCTCTTTTCGAAATTTGGTTATTTTTTTACCTAGTTCGTTTAGTTCCGTTTCTCTGATGAGAGAGTCCTCTGAGCGCAACATCCCATACGCCTCCGTAAGGTCCGCCTGGTGGTCTTCTCGGACTTTCTCAATCCCCAACCGGGCCTCTTTTTTAAATTTGGTTATTTTTTTACCTAGTTCGTTTAGTTCCGTTTCTCTGATGAGAGAGAGTCCTCTGAGCGCAACACCTTATAAGCTGCCTGATCTTTCTCAATATCCGTTCGGACTCCCTCAATTTGTGCAGTTGCCGTCAGCACTTCTACTCTAACATCTGATATACTCCTGTGAATCCCGTTTGTGACCTTCGATATAGTTTTATTGATCAGGGCCTTGGTTTTTCCAGTAGTTAAAAAGTTGCCCTCTGTCGGGATGAATCCCCCTTCTGCCGGTTCCAAATTCTTTGAATTTGTCACCCAATCGGAAGAACTACCTGGTCCGTATATACTCAAATAAAATAAAAATTAAATTATATTGGGGCACCTATACTCAATTGGAAATTTCGAGAACTACCGAAATCGGGTAATAGTTATTCAACTTTCTCGCTTGATCATCGAGAATAGAGACCGTAAATTCGTGGATGTGTCCCGTTTCCAAAACTTTCATCTCGGGGTGTGGGAAGTCTAAGGTCACCGTATCCCCAAAGAAACAGTCGCTGGCTTGCACGGTTTTCAGTAATGTGCTGGGGGATCCGTCTACCGTGTTGTACGACGTGTTCACCCGATCCAGGTGCACCCTGAGAGTTTTAGTGAAGGCGAAGTCCACCGGGTTATCACCGACGTACTCACCCGAGGTAAACACTCCTTTATTTACGGAGTATGTCTCTCTAAAACCGAGTTGAATACCCAACCCCGGGGAGACCACTACCTTATTACCAGGGCTGATGGTCATTGTTGTGAGCCCGGTAGCCTTCGATACTGTGATGTTGATTATACCGTCAAGCTCTGAGTTGACAAAATCTTTGAGCTGTCTTATTCCCCACAGTCCGTGAGGCAGCTTTACACCGAATTGTTGTTCATCCTTCACATAGTAAAACCCTTCACTCTTTCCCACATTCTGCCATCCAACCGTGAAGGTGATTGATCTGAGGCCCACCCAGCGTTTTCCACAGCAGTTGTCGATTGATTTTTGAAGTTCACAACTCTCTTTTTGAACATTAGTGATAGTAGCAAACATAATAATATCTTTCAATGGATACCAAAGCATTTAGCTTCTATTATAAAGTACGCGGTCGGTGGTAAATACACGCAAAAAGACGTTGTTAATCCCCTTGTACACCCAACTGTAACAGTTAGACCGGACAGTGGCTTTGCCACCAATTTCCCTAACATCTTTGAACAATATAGGCTGCCCAAGATTACTACGATGGAGGTGATAAACGGGTGGAAAGCAACACCGATGCAGTTTTGGCAGAACCAAATAAATTTCGCTGTATGGTGCGCAACAGCCGGGTGTGGAGTTTCGCATCAAGACCATCTGACATCCAAGAATGTCATGCTCCGAAGTGTCTACAACTTTCACGTGTATTACACAATTAGGAGGATTCTCAAAGAACTAGGTATTTCACTACCTCAAGACGACGCCTGGGATCCCATTTCCAACGCATACGACCGTTTGGCGTTTGAAAGACTGTGTAACGAATTTAACGTTTCAAAAGACGCGGACTGGAGACCGAAAGCATTTCCTACCACCACCGGCCTCGGGGACGTTCTCATTCGGGGTCAGTCCGGGAATTGGACGCAGACTGATTTTAGACACGATCACTCCGGCGATTGTCAGTCGGAACACCCGGAATTTTGACCCCGCGACGATGACTTTCGGGCCGGAAGTGTCTGGAGGTCGGCACTGTGGCGTGTTTTCTTGTAAAATGTTACCTCCGAAACGGGCTCACATCGATTACATACAGCAGGCTGCTGAGGTTCAGGACGCGTGGGGTACATTTATGTTAGATACGGGTCTAGGGTTCACGCAGGCCGGGGTTACTCGTCTCAATGACTCCATTCGCACGTACGTCTGGGCCATCCTCGGCGCACAGAAGCAAACTCGCAGTTCTATACTGGGCACGGGAACGGCGTTTGATGCACAAAAACAATTCTTGGCACTTGTAGAGGATGCCATCTCAGCCGAGCAATATGATACTACGATCAAAAAATCGGCCACAACGGTAACGTGAACACGGATATCATCACCAAGACGGTCATAAAAAACCCAAGCCAATCGCGATTGGATGCGCCTCACTCAACACAATCGGGATTGAAGTTGAACCCAGCACCCCCAATTCACGAATTGAGTCCCCACAAGTCAATCGTCAACAGTGTTGAAACACCAATCATCAACAATGTTGAAATTGGAAGCACAACACACGAGGAGGAGAAATTAGGGCTCGTCGTTGCCCTCGTGGTGATAGGACTACTCGCGCTTTGGTTTTAGGAACTCTCTGGCAGAGAATAGTAGGAGACCGGCGATTGCCACGATTAAAGCCCAATTATTATTGGCGAGCCATCCGACCGTTTTTGATAATATAGATAACAAGTAAGAAACGATACTTCCGATCAGTCCAGGTAGTGCGGCAGCCGCCTTTCCAGCTAATTTAGCTAGAAGACTGGCGAGGGCTTTTAGTTGTTTTTTTACCTACTCCTTGGCTCCACCGGATGGCGCGGGTGCTGGTGGTGGCGCGGGTGGTGGCGCCGCACCACCAGTGAAAGCTAGAACTATGGTTGATATAGTCATGCCGACAGCTGCGAGTATGCTTGCTATCGTGACGCCCTGCTCTCTGAACAGAGTGCGAAGACGCTCTCCGAGTGTCGTGTCCTCGTGCAGAACCCTCGAGATTGTGTGGAGAGCGTCACGGTTAGTCGATGCAACCTCCAATTGAGCTTCTCTTTCGTCCCGCAACGACTGCAGGCGTTCGGTGATTCGCTCGGTAGATTCTCTATCGTCACCGGCTTCCTCCAGTTTTCTTTCTTCTAGCACGATATGTTCATCCAGCACCGTGAGTTTGGAGAGGTTAAGGACCAGTTCGCCCCGGACCGTTTGTAGAGCCTTATCGAGTCCACGGAGTTCTCGAAGAGGTAACGGTGGGTCATCGTTCAGTATTTCGTTTTCGCTGAACGTGGTCTCCATCGTGTTAATAACGTCGGTGGCTATTTGAGGGACCTCGCTGAGCTCTACCGTTTCTATCGCGGTGGCCGTCTTCGCCATCGTTTCGTCGGTAGACTGTAGGGCCTCTACAGCGCGGGCCGGCATAATTGTTTTACCACGCACCCAATCTGGAAATCCTAGTTCGTTCTTTATGATTTCGCCACCGCCCCGGTTTCCGGCAATGGTGTTTAGCGATAGGGGTTTACCGGTACTCGTGTGGATGATCGATATATTTGATGATTTTAGTCGCAACCTACCACGCATATCCAATTCGAACTTGGAGTAGTCGCGACCGACAGATGGGACCAGACCGATTCCTGACAAATTGTTGTAGTAGTCGTTTACAGCTCCCTCAAGTAATTCCTGACTTTGACCAACGCTGCTGGTAGCGCCACCTATTTCCCCCAATTGCGATTGGATTGGAACTGGAGTCTCTTTGAAGGGCGTTTCGTTATCGTTATCATCATCATAATCATCGACGTAATCGTCTCTACCGATTTCATCCATATTAACATCGTAATCAGTCATCTTTATATTTTTCTTAAAATTAATTATGTATTAAAGACAAAACCATACGAGTTTAATAGTTTAACTAAATTATGTCTTCGAGTCAATACGGTCGCAAACACAATCCATACCGCAGACTGCGTGAGCCCCTCGGGGCAAAAGGCGTGAGACAGAGTGTCGTTATTACGAACAACCCATCGACGATCGACCAGAACCAGCAGCTCTTAGTCCGCTTCCCCAACCTCGGAACTCACGACGTCATTGTGCCGGGTACTGTTCGCCTCGCTTTCACTATTTCGCTAACATCGACGGACGCGAACCGAACCATCGTTCAGAACCTGGGTCGCGCCATAGTCAAGAAGACCATGATAAAGATTTCTGGTAATGAGGTGATGTCGATCGATGACAGCGACGTCTATCATTGCTATCAGGACCTGTGGAAGACGGCGCAAGAGCGCGAAAACGTGGTCTATCAGGGTATTGACACCAGTAAAAATAAGAATGTAACCAAACTTAGAATCGGGGCTGATAACAAGGCAGATAACGACGCGAGCGACAACGCGATCGCGGCCGCTTACGGCAACCGCTTCTACATCCCGCTCGACTTTGAGTTGCTGGAGAGTCACATGCCATATTATCAGAGTGCTTTGGCTGACTGCCTCGAATACGAAGTAACGTTCAACGACTACGGCCGTGTTCTCATAGCCACCGACATGTTATCGACGTATACGATCGACAATGTTTCGCTGGAGTACGACATGGTCACGATGCCCAAACTCGCACGATTGATCAGAACCCAGTACACCGGGCGCGTTGCCATACTTTATGACCGAGTTCTTTGCCACCGTAAGATGACGAAAGACAAAAGCGACACATGTGGAATATTAATGTCAACGTCCCCGCCCGCTCTATGAAAGGTATACTGATTCTGTTCGAGGATGCTCGGTTCGCGCTCGGTGCTAGAAAAACCGACAAATTCTATAACCCCAAAATCACGAAGGTCGAGGTGACGATCGAGGGAGTCCCCAATCAACTCTACAGCGCGGGTCTTCGCGCGCACCAGCAGTGGGACGAAGTCAGAAAACAGTTTGCTTCCGGCTCTAAGCGTTCCCCGGAGGTTGCCGCGGTTGCCAAAGACCTGCAGCTATCGGCCGTCTCCCTCGCGGAGTTCCTGACTACCAAATATGCATTATGGCTAGACATGTGAGCCAGCGACGACGACCAAATGCACTGTAGCGGACGTCAAGTTGAGAACACTAGCGAGGGTGACCAAAGATAACCAAAGAGGCGGACGGAGCTGGCGCATTGAACGTGTACTTATATATAATTACAGACGCACAACTGAACATCGAAGATGGCCGATACGTATCAGCGATCTACTGATTTAGTACAAAAATCATCTAACGATTTATTTAGCAATCAATACCAATTCACGATTGGAGATGCCCACTCTGCCATAATATGTGGGCAGACAAGATGTGGAAAAACGGTTTTCATCCTCGACTTACTCGAGGGGTCCTACCGCGATGCCTTTCGTCACATTGTGATCCTATGTCCCACTGTGCGGCACAACGATACTTATCAGCGGCGCCCGTGGATATGGACCGACCCTTAGGTATACGTTATTGACCCCGGTGATAGGCTTAACGATTGGTTGCGTGGTTTATACCAAAGATTCCAGGGTGAGCCCACCCTATATGTGATTGACGATTGCTCGGCCAAGGCGGCGATGACCAAAAAGAAGGACATGCTCTCTGAGCTCGCATTTTCTGGCCGCCATGCGAGGCAAAGCGTATGGATCTCCACTCAAAAATACAACGCCGTCATCAAGGATCTGCGCGAGCAAACGAAATGGGTCGCCCTCTTTCACTGCAAGGACCGAGACTCATTCGATGACTGTCTTCGAGAGAATGACGTTATCCCAACGCGCGAGGAGCGCCTGGAGGTTCGACAGATGCTTTCCGAAACTAAGCACGCCAAGCTTCTGCTAAAGACTGATCAACCAACTGCTTATAAAGTTATCAATTAATAATTTTGAAAAAATTAAGAAAATTATTAACTGCTGAGTAAATGCTTAACAATTAATTTTATAATTTTTTCAAAAATTATTAATTAGCAATTGCTGAACAATGCTTAACAAATGTTGAACAAATGCTGAACAATGGTTAACAATGTTAACAATTTGGTGCTCCGCTGCGAGCTTTGTTGCGAGCATAACAGTGATCATAAGTACCGGGTGGTGCGCTTGGCAATATGTTAAAGTGATGAGACTTGTTAGAATAATTAAATTAATTTTAAGAAAATTAGCAATAATGAACTGCGACGAACTTCTCGATCAGCTAATGGAAGAAACCTCAACTCCGACTGCCGACATCCTGAAAGATAATGAAACATCAACTCCGACAGAGCAATCGGGTTTGACAATCGCGATTGGGGCCGATCGAATGAAAATGCGTCGCGACGCGAGCGGCTAGCTGCGCTGGTTGCTGGGGGACAATCGGAGCATTATCTCGGTAGGCGTCTCTCAGTTTGTCAGGTGGATAAGATGTCAGGTGGATAAGATGTCAGATGCGGAGATTGATAAAATGTATGCGTATACGAATCCAAATTGGGGCAGAGATGACAAAAACTCTTGGATCGGCGGCTATTCATTTGTATGCTACCGCCGTTAGTATACTTCTCCCTATACCAAACACCGAGGGGTTGATTCACGATCTAGAGACTGACCCTTTTATAGGACACACTCTTAGAACAGCCTGCTGCTCAATTTATCACAAGTTTGGAATGTACTTAGCTCCACTGACAACCGCGTTGACCACGGGTAAACACTGTCAATTTGGACATATATGCCCACGAACTATAAGCTCTAATATTATAAATGATGACACAAGACACACCCGCGAGAGTGACGGAACAGCAATCCCTGATTGCACCTCCAATGGCATTGGGGATTGCTCCAACTCCAATTTCGAACCCGATATCACCACGGCGTGATAAAGCACTTCCAACTCCGATTGATCCTACAACCCAATCGCGATTGGAGTTGGGGGTTGCACGACATAAAAACCCAAAAAGACAGGCAGCTGGGCTGGAAAACTCGCCGAGCTTCGGGAGGCCAAACTCCAATCGAAATTGGGGACGGAGACAGCAAAACATCTGAAGACAGAGCAATCGGTTCCGAGTGCAACAACACCCCCGATTGAATTGGAACCGATTGCTCCAACTGATTGGACCCCGTGGGTTGTTGGTGGTGGTCTGACAGTTGTGGACACCCTGAGTGTGCTTTACCATCTCTACAACAGAACCCCACGATTGGATGCACACCATTTAAACATTGATCGCGATCCATTTAATATGCAATAATTATAACAATGGCTGAACAAGATGGTAAAATGATAGTGAATGCGCTTTATCACACCGTGGTGAATCGGGTATGCCCTAGGAGGGTCCACTCCCAAGTTGGACTTTACTGTGAGAGACGCAGGGCTCGCGACCTTAGATGTAGCGGCCTCAGTTTGGACCCGAGATTATCTAATTAAAGTTGGAATTCTACCTGCTAATATATGGAAATAAATGGCTTCGATCGGAATAATGATAGGTGGTGCACTTGTAAACGCCTTGAGAATCACGCCGCGCAAACTTTCCAGAACGTTCAAGAAGCCAACCATGAGTACGCGCTGGCATATCCGCAGAAAAGTCTTAATCCAATGGATCCCGAGCCCCAACTTTCAGATTTCTATGTACCGTCAGAGGCCCAAAAAGACCGCGAGATCGCGTTCATCTTCGTGTGGTGGGTCTCATCGGCTACTATATTGAACAAATTAATTAATTAATTATTTTAAAAAAAAAATTATAAAAATATATATATAGAACGATGTTAGTTGACGAACTTTATTTTGCTATGATCGATGTAGGCTACACTGCCCAAAAACATTGTATAGCTGGCGCAAAGAGTATGATTCGTCTGACATGAGATTCTCTCGAGACGTGGCGCGAGAACGAAAAAGCGGCCACCCTTTTCGCAAAGCAGATGTTAGATTCCTCCTCAACTCCAATCGATTCCTCTGAGTTCCTTCAGAACTTAACCTCCAAAACCAATCGGAATTGTGCTTCCAACAAAGGTTTATTATTAACGACGCAGTTACCGGACGAACTGGTGAGGGCATGTTGGAGATTGTCCGATATATTAGAATACTTCGCATACGATGAACACGCACAAACTTGATACCAAACTAACGCGCAAGCTAGCGAATACATACTATAGCCCACGTGGCTACTGGAAGGGACTCACGGCCATCAAGAACCTCGCGGCGGCGACCAAGGTTTCAGAAAACGCTGTCAAGGAATGGCTCAAGAAACAGGCCATCTGGCAGATCTATTTACCCGCGCCTCACAATATTCCGTGCCCGAAATTCGACGTGACGGTGCCGAACCAAGTTCACCAAGCGGATCTCCTGTTTCTCCCTCACGATCACGTCAGTCGCAAAACGTACAAGTACGCACTGACAATCGTTGACGTAGCGAGTCGTTATAAGGGGGCTGAGCCGTTGGCCACTAAAGAGTCTAAGGAGGTGGCCGAGGCTCTTTCCCGAATATATAAGAGGAGTCGTCTCAAATGGCCGAATCTTCTCCAGGTCGATCCCGGCCGCGAGTTCATGGGCTCTCTCATCTATTGTCTAAGCACAAAGTGGGGCCAGCGGATCGTGGAGCGGTTCAATCGAACACTGGCTGAGAGACTGTTCGGACACCAATATGCCAAAGAACTTGTAGACCCTCATTCGCGATCGACCGAGTGGGTGGCCAGGCTGCCCGCCGTGGTCTCCGCACTGAACGGAGAGGTGACCAGATTGATAGGTAAGAAGCCTGTAGATGTCATCAAGTCTAAAAAGGTGACGAGCAAGCCCTCTGCCGTCTCGCGCGGACGACCCGTTGGTTTAGAGGAGCAACGACTTCCATCGGATGTTGACGTCCGGTACCTCTATCAACCGGGAGAGCTCGAAGGTGGCAGCCGCCGCGCGACTGATCCCGTGTGGTCTCTGAATGTATATCATCTGGATCGCTCTATTACCAAACCCGATGAGCCCGTGCTCTATTATTTGGCTGATGGTCCATCTCGCGGTTTTGTTCGCGAAGAACTTCTTATGGTACCTTCTGACACCCAGCTGCCCCCGATTGCTTAAATCAAGAGAGGTTCTGTATGTATTCCGTCCGCGTCTTTTATCGTAGTACGCCGAGAATCCTAATTTTTGTTGACAGTACGTTTTCATAACACCGTCTTTCATTTTAAATCCTCTATTTTGTGCTACATCTATAATGTGTTTTCCATCTTCTGTAGTTTCACTTAGTACTCGTTTATATCTATCCCAATTTAAATTGTTAGTTCTCTTGGACATTCCTTTCGCAGAGTTTTTATTAATTAATTCTTTAGAATTATCAAAATTAGTTGAATTAAATTTTTCTACGAAATAACACTTACTAGATAACGCTATCGCCCTATCTCCGCTGAATTCCATTTTTAGAAGTCCTGGCTCTCTTTCGCTCCATTTATCCCAAGCCAACCATTTCTTTTTTTCTTTTTCAAACTCGTCTAGTAAGTTAGGTCTAATCAATTCCTCTATCGTTTTTCCACTAACTCCTACATACATACTATCCGTATCCATCTGTATTAATTCAAAGTCTTCTCTTTTTACGTATTTGTCTAGAAATTTGTAGTAAAATTCCAACATTCTCAATTTAGCTAGTTGATAAACCGCTATTCCACAGTGGAAGGGCTCTTTACTGCACACCGGGGTTTTCGGGAAGATATTTCGTACGCATCTCCTATCTCTTCCAAATCATCAAAGAATGCAGATCTTAACGCTTTGTCAACACAGGTTTCGTCTTGTGTATATGTCGTATTTAAATGTCTCTCTTTTGCCTCTATCATTTTTCCACAACACGAATTGCCTAATAATTTCATTATATCCGCTACTGGTTTCTTATTTGGTTCTACATCGCCTGTTCGTCTTGCGGCTGTAACTTCTTTTGCGAACCATTCGAAGGGTTTACCACTAATATAATCTATAACACGATGAACTCCCGTTATTTCTAGGCCGTGTTTTAAATACCATTTCAATAGTGGCGCGTACAGCAGTACTTTGGTGGCCGACATAGATCCCACCAATTTTCTTCCATTTCCTCTAGTTCTACCAGTATCTTCCAAATATTTTATCATGTGTTCTGGAACCTCATCAACATCTACTTCTCTGTTTATGAAAAGTGGAGACATTTCAGAAAACTTATCTTTTATGTTGTGTGGAACTTCTATATCCACCTCCGCAAACCCAAACCAGTCTCCAGATAAAACTCTTTTACAAAACTTTTTAATAAATTTAGGATTATGTGGGGTATCTATATGGTGTATAGTTTCTCTCCCACACGGCATATCTTTATTTAACGTAGATAAATATAACGCGTTTGCATCATACCCCAAAATAGCCTTGCAAGGTTTGTTAATTCCTGTGGAATTAGATCTAATATTTGAAACACCGGCTTCTGCATATCGTGTAAATACGATTGATGGACCCCCGACTAGAGCGTCTTTCATTATTTCGTATGTTTCTTCTTTTGGTGCATATAGAGCCCCCTCCGGTATAGATTTTTGTTCTTTAATGGTTCCTCTCAATACATATTGTATAGCCACACCCGGTAGTGTTACCGCATCTTTGAAAATATCCACACCTCTGTGTTTATAAAATTCACACATTTTTTCCACCGCTTCTAGGAACGGTGCTACATCTAAATCGTTATAATATTTCAACCAATCTCTGAAAGTTTTCATATTCTTTTCTTCGAAAATTCTACGACATTTACTTAATTCTGTTTCATCTAGTAACATTTTCCCCGATAGTTTGGAATACCAATTCTCTATATCAGGCATTCCTGGGTTATCAAGTTTGTCTGGAGAATCGAACCACTCGTAAGGAAAGAAAGATTTCTGTCCTTTGCAGTCGTAGGCTTTTATCCAACTATCGTAACTTACACCCGGTCCTCAGTAAAGTATTACATCAAGAAATCTAAACTCCGGAGTAAATAGAAATATTGTTGCGTTTGCCCGTTTTCCGACCATTACTTTCTTTGTTGTTGATGCTAATTCGCCTACTAAATATTTCTTTATTAAGTTTATATCGTACTTACTGCTGTTAAAACCTATAACCGGTACTTGCTCTATCCACAGTTCGATCTTGGCGATTTGGTTTTTACGTAAATGTTCTGTATTAAACCCATATCTTAACCACACTTCTTCTCTTATAGCTTTTCCCCTGATTTTCAAATCTTCTACAAATTTTTCTATAAGTTTTGAAGGATCTTTATCACAAATATGAGTTACTGTTCTTGAGAAATTATCTCCTATACTAACACTTACCGGAACGTGCTCAGCTTCGTACTCTAAACTATTACCTAGCATTTTAAATTCTGGGTTGAGATACGCCTCAAAATCATATACTATCTGATATGGATAAAGAATAGTGTCGCAACTGATCTTTATATCTTTACCCGTTCTTTGGAATTCACATTCCCACATAACTACTAGGTTGAATTCTTTGCTTCTTCTAATAAATGTATCTCTTCTCATAGTGGATGCGCGTTCTTTTTTTCTATGCTTTGCATGAATCTCGCACCCGTGCCAGTAACAGCCGTGATATTGATATACGGTATTGTTTTCTTGGCAGTATCCATCTACTGGAGCTCCTAAAATCCATCTTTCACCCCCGTGTCCGCACTGTTCGTGGTGAATGTGAATTCCCTCCCGCTTTTCCACAGAATACATCCAATCGATCGCCCCATAACTGTTAGAACTTTTTGGGTAAAACGCTTTCTCGAACGACGAACGCGGGCGCTCTAAATAATTACCATCACATACTATTTTTGTCTCACCTTTCATACATTTTGGTCCGTGTCTTCATATTACTCGCTTTCGTGAATTTCTGTTTGCAATTATCGCAGGCGTAAATTTTAGATAGGTTTTTAAGGTTTTTTATCAGAAATGCGTGATTATTAAACAGTCCTATTGTCATTGGTTTATTACCTATTTCCTTGTAGTGTGCTGGTACCTTTTTCAACCACCATACGTCACATTCGGTCGGTTGATATACTTCTATACCGATTTTAAAAAACTCTTCAACCTTTTTCAGGTCTGAAAAAGGAATTGGTGAAACCACATTACTACCGAAATATTGCTTACTAAATTCTCTCGCTTTGTCCGTACATCTGTCGGGTCTGTTACCTGTCATATGCATCGCTAAACATCTGAACAGACAAAGGTCATCATTATACTTATCTAAAGAATACATACCTTTTTTATTCTTCAACCATTCTGGAAGTTCTCCTGCTGCTTCTTTGGATTGTAGTCCCAAATCTATTCCCCTACTGCCCTGTATTAGCTTTATGAAAACCTCTACCCATCTTACAAACTTCCACTTTGTATTCGGTCTCTATTTTATCGGACATTATTCGTGTTTGCTCCTTATCTGACAGCCATTTTTTAACGGTTTTCATTGATGATAGTGGTTCGCTACCATCGAGATTTTTGTGAAATATTAGAGTTATAGGTTTTCCATTTTTAGTTTCCTCCATATGTTCTAGCTTGTAAGAATATGAATATCTCAAATAAAAATTTGTTGTTAGATACGGAGCGAGTTTATCGGACATGCGTTCAGACTCGTTGATGTCAATGTTTTTACGAAAGGATAATGTAACTACCCGTCTTCCATTTTCTACCTTTTCCAATGTTTCATCACGAGCCCACAATATTTCTTCACCTTCTACCACTATCGCGCGAACGATAGATTTTTTCTTATTATTTTGTATTGGGCCACCTGTGCGTCTAATTTGGGACAAATTATTGGTGCTTGAAGGTTTTATTACACTAGCCCTTAACCCCGCAATACTTTCTTTTTGAATTCTGTTACCAACTTCCTCTGCTAGTGAGAGGTCTTTAAAGGCTCCTCATTTGTGGGCGCGGGTAAACCGCTTCATAAACGCCTCATTCTTTGTGGCGTTTATCAGATTTGTCAACCCCCTAACTTTCAACCGTTTACTATAAGTAATCCCTAGAGATTCGGCTTCTCTTCTCAAACTTTCGATTTCTGCTCTAGTTTCTGGCGTTATCATATTTTCTGTAATATACTTTTGTATAACCTATGAAATTTATCTGTTCAATTGGTCGTGAAAACATTTATGTTTTTTTCACGTCCAATTGAATATAAACATATACATATATAATGGAGTGTGTGACTTGTTGTAAGACGTTTACGCGTAAAGACTATCTACGAAGGCATCTAGCGAGACGTAGAAAAATTCCTTGTGTCCCCCCGCAATTCCAATGCCCCAGATGCCCTTGTAAATTCGTTAGTGCCCAAACTCTTTGTAGACATAAGCAACTACTCTGCCCTGTGGCTAAAGGTGAACGTGGTAGACTAGAGCTGGTAGAATTAGTTGCTGATCTACGAAATCAATTAGCTATATTGGAGGAGAAATGGAAAAATGGGGTGTTGGAATATAAACTATTGTACTTGCATTAATGATTTCGACTTTTTTCAAAAGTCAATTTCCAATATAATTTTGACTCCCTCTTTTCAAAAATTCATAAATTTGCTGTCGGGAGACAATTTCCTCGTTAACCAAGTTTTGATTTTTCGGGGGGTGGTGGGGGTATTATAGAGGGTTGTAAATGATATCACAGTAGGTGGTATCATTTTGATTCCCTCTTTTCAAAATTATTTTCTCAAAAATTCATAAATTTGCTGTCGGGAGACAATTTCCTCGTTAACCAATTTTGAAAAGAGGGAGTGGTGGGTGGGGGTAGAATAGAGGGTTATAAACGATATCACCGTAGGTGGTATCATTTTGACTCCCTTACTACTACTCAATTATACACTTATTTAATTCCTATAAAGAGCATATTGTGCCTACTGAGTGGGCATGTACCTTTAAAGTTACACATTTTGTCATATGACCCCTTTTTCAGGGTTTTTGACAGCATGGGGTTACATTACTTGGCTCTTGATATTCTATTGGTCGACCTACAGGTTGGTTACGATCTGGGGGCCTTTCACTAAACTTTGTACGACTAAAATGTTCGTAAGTGCAAATTTAGGATCGTCTGGAAATTTCAATTGATGGATTTACAGTTATTAAACATAAAATGTAAATCCAATAATTGTTTCCAAGAAAACAGTGTTAATGTGAAATTTACAGACGATCATAATTTTGCAATTATGAACATTTCCTTTGTGAAACGGTCCTCTGGTTATCAAATGTGTAATGGTTAGTTTGCATGCTGATTCTGTAATGTCCATTAATGGATGTCAATCGTATTTGGTTTATGTCTACTTAACTGTCAAAGGTAATTGCTGGCTATGAAATGTTTATGTGGTTATGTCCCTTAATAACTTGTATACACCTTGTAGGTCAGGTATATATTTTTTATCGTTGTAAATATTCCGTTCTGATTTTGGGATTTTCACCGCAATGCAGCAGGTTAAAAAGGGGTCGAACCCGTGTGCCCGGCCTTACATGACCTTAGCTGTTGATAGGCCGTTAAACACCAATAAACAGGTGGGTGGTGGTCGGGCGAACGAGACGGCGTAAATTAACGGTAGTGGTTCCTCCTTATAGGAATCACTATTTGCCTGGTTTGGCCCTCCGGTACGTTTTTATCTTTGGCTCTTTTGTTACCTGGGAGTTGAATTGGGTTATTGCCCATTATAAAAGTAGTAAGATTATTACTGATCCTACTGCTTTTGGGAGGTGATTCTGGTGTAGCGAGGACCTGGCATCAGATCAGGATTATTCTGATTTCAGGGCTGAATATATAGTTCTGTTCTATTCTGTTCTGTTCTATTTTTGGGATTTTCCCCCCATTTGTACATTTACTTGAAAATGTACATGTACTTGTACAGGTAATATATGGGATTTAGTACTAAACCCATTGACCCGGCCTTAAATGACCTTAGCTGTTGATAGGCCGTTAAACCCCAACAAACAAACAAACCAATAAACAGACAAAACAAACTGTCTGGGAAACTGGCAAGAGTTAATGTGCAATATCTTTCACTGAGTGATTACAACATATTACAATAAGCCCCTTGACCTTATAACACAGCTTACAAAACATATTAGGCATCTTGCTTTTTACGATCTTGTCATATTCTTGTCGTTTACAGTCTCAAGTTAAGGATGGGTTGTGACCTAGGGGTTAAACACCCGACTTCCAATCCAGAGGTTGTGGGTTAAAACCGCGCTTTAGGCATCAAAAAATAGTTTCATAGTATTTCTATCCCACTGGTCTGTCGGATGAGTCTTTAAACTGTGGTCCCGTCTCTATATGACCTTAGCTGTTGCTGGGACGTTAAACCCATTTGCTTTCACTTTTCAGTGTCAAGTTTCTTGGCGTATTTGTCTGGTTTGGGTAGATCAATGGATTTCACTAAAGAATATATACTGAAATAATTAGGGAATTTATAGTTTGCACATTTGTATACACTGTTTTAAAGGTACATGCAGAAGTTTTTCATCAATGTTTCATAGACTTCGCATACATCCCATGTCTGAACACCCAAGGTCGAGGTCATTGAGGATTTGTGTTTACCTTGTTTGTAAGGCGATGTGTTAAATTAAAAAAAAAAATCTCAATAACTGCTTAACCCCTTCACTGATTTCAATAATATTTGACCACAATGTGCGTCGAGGGATGGTGCTTTGTTTCGCACACATCAAGGCTGTCAGCCAGCAAGGGGACTAGCTTAGTGATAACCAGCCCTGGTTGTTCTTGTAAATACAATATGAACGGCAAGTGTGTGAAGTAATTGTAAGGAAGTAGTAATGTTGTCCTGACCTCAGAGATAAGGTGGCTGTAAAGCAGCAGCTCGGCTACGATACTGTCCCAGCGATTATGTCGAGGCGTCAGTCCACGGTGGTCTAGTCCATGGATCAGTCTACACCTGGATGCTCACAGTGTAAACACTTGCCGATAGGCAAGAGGGGATATAGCGTTAGTCCATGAATGTATACATGTACGTGCGTATGTTAGTAACAACTTCCATTTTTCAATAACTCATGATAATATTTGTCCACAATGTGTGTCTAGGGATGGTGCTTTGTTTTGCATACGACCCTCGTCCGACTGCCCAAGGTCAAGATCACTGAGCACTTATGTTCACCTTGTTTGTAGGGAAAATTTGTAAGGCAAAATGTTAGGGTTTTCTATAAATAAGGCTGCCAGTACGACCCACTTTCTACCGCCCAAGGTCAAGGTTACTGAGGACTTGAGTATTTTTTATTATTATTATCAAGGCTGCCAGCGAATAAGCTTCGTTTAACGATGCCATTTCTTGCTTATTCTATAGCCCACCCATGCGGCCTGTGCACAAGGTCAATATCAAATGACTCGAAATGTGCATACCAGTTTTTGAGTAGTACATCCATCAGTGTTACTCATTTCTTGTTCTATATTTGTCAGTAAGCAGGAGTTACTGGGAGAAAACTTACATGTATAAACCAGGAGTTATGTAGTCATGGAGAAAGCTTACATTTATAAATCAAGAGTTTCTGGGAGAAAACCTACATTTGAAAATGTAAGTTTTCTCCAAGTAACTTCTGAGCAGCTCCATCCATGAGGGTGGAGACATCAGCATGTGATATACTGTAATTCCCAGGGATATCTTCTTTATTGGATTCCAATTGTTCCCGTGGTTGCAGGGCGCCAACTTGGTAGGTGTATATGACATAGACCCTCCATGTCTACACTATAAATATATTTACATGTAATAATGCAATCTGTTATGTGAAGTTGTCTATATTTTTGATAAATATAATTACCTATATTTCCTTACAACTTTTGTTGTTGTTCTCACAACCATTTCTCCTAGACCATGTTCACCAGCGGTTCAGCATGCATATCCAAGCATACAAATGTATGTTTATACCATATCCCCAGTGTCGTCATTTACCCATCTGTTTGTCCGATCGTTTTGCTGCTGTCTGTCCATCTGTTCACTTTGTTGGTTTAGGTCCATCAGTAGTAATATTTACATTTTCTATAAATTCATAATGCAAACGCCCATTGTTTATTACATTATGTTGTTTGACACCGATCAGAGCCGTGTTCAAACGTACAGCGCGTGCTGTTTGACCATGGTTACAGACAATGCTTATTGCCAAACCAACACCTACGTAATACATGTGTCTCGTGACGTTACTAGAACGCGCCATTACGTCACCAGACCAGTTCACAACAGTCGCACTGAATTTTGAATTAATGGGCTACATCACGCGCCGTGTACTGCGGCCCCGGAATATGTATGAGTAAATCAGATATTTGAATGGAGCAGATTATCAAAGTACCGAAAGTACTGCATATATGCTCAAATTACACTATTTTTCCGACGGAAATGCAACAATAACGTTTGCCATGCCTCTCGGGAACTGTTCAGTTCCCTCGTGCAACGGTAAACGTTTACCGACGCCTGGGCATCGTCGAACCTTATATTATTCTTAATTTTAACGCCATGTTGGTTATTTACATTTTTGAAACTATCGGAAAATGCAGTGTAAATATAAGTAATAAAACCATGGGCTGTTGCTTTTACTGGGGTGTACAATACATTTGGTCTGTTTAAAGTTTGCGAGGAGTACTTCGGACTACACACACTTTAAAATACCAAATGTATTGTTGACTCCAGTAAACGCAACAACCCATGGTTTCATTTCCATCCTACTTCACATATGCGTACGTCACTACCAAAAGACTTGTCATTTTGAAGCTAGAAGACTGGGTTTGTACATTTGGAATTGTCTCCCATTGACACAATGTTCACCGTGGGCAGCAGTCGTCATGGTGGATGTACCAGAGGGTCGGAACAAATTGACGAGTGACAGAGCAGCAGTCGTCGTGGTGGATGTACCAGAGGGCCGGAACATACTGACGAGTGACAGAGCAGCAGTCGTCGTGGTGGATGTACCAGAGGGTCGGAACAAACTGACGAGTGACAGAGCAGCAGTCGTCGTGGTGGATGTACCAGAGGGCCAGAACATACTGACGAGTGACAGAGCAGCAGTCGTCTTCGTGGATGTACCAGAGGGCCGGGACAAACTGACGAGTGACAGAGCAGCAGTCGTCGTGGTGGATGTACCAGAGGGCCGGAACATACTGACGAGAGAGAGAGCAGCAGTCGGCGTGGTGGATGTACCTGAGGGCCGGAACATACTGACGAGTGATAGAGCAGCAGTCGGCGTGGTGGATGTACCAGAGGGCCGGAATATACTGCATGACGAGTGACAGAGCAGCAGTCGTCGTCGTGGATGTACCAGAGGGTCGGAACATACTGACGAGTGACCGAGCAGCAGTCGTCTTCGTGGATGTACCAGAGGGCCGGGACAAACTGACGAGTGACAGAGCAGCAGTCGTCGTGGTGGATGTACCAGAGGGCCGGAACATACTGACGAGTGATAGAGCAGCAGTCGGCGTGGTGGATGTACCAGAGGGCCGGAACATACTGACGAGTGATAGAGCAGCAGTCGGCGTGGTGGATGTACCAGAGGGCCGGAATATACTGTATGACGAGTGACAGAGCAGCAGTCGTCGTCCGTCGTGGATGTACCAGAGGGTCGGAACATACTGACGAGTGACAGAGCAGCAGTCGTCGGTGGATGTAACCCAGAGGGCCGACATACTGACGAGTGGAACGAGCACATCCGTCGTGTGGTGGAAGTTTACCATAGGGCCCCGGACAAACTGACGGTTACAGAGAAGCAGGTCGTCTTCTTGGATGGTAACCATAGGGCCAGGAACTACTGACGAGTGACAAGCACAGTCGTCGTGGTGGATGTACCAGAGGGCCGGGACATACTGACGAGTGACAGAGCAGCAGTCGTCGTGGTGGATGTACCAGAGGGCCGGGACAAACTGACGAGTGACAGAGAAGCAGTCGTCGTCGTGGATGTACCAGAGGGCCAGAACATACTGACGAGTGACAGAGCAGCAGTCGTCGTGGTGGGTGTACCAGAGGGTCGGTACATACTGACGAGTGACAGGAACAATGCAGACAAATGTTGTTTACGTTTTCAATTACATTTATACATGAGGTTAAATGCGGGATCGAACCCGCTTAACCGGCCAATACTAACTGTAGCTGTTGACAGGCCGTTAAACACCAACAAATCAAATGAAATGAAATCAATCAATTGCATTTAAATAGGCAATTTGAGAAATGACAATAAAGTGCAACGCTATGTATGGCTATACGCTTTACGTCTTCAGGTATATCGCCATATCTATCACACACGGTCTTTATATGTGCACGGCATGTATTTGTCCGTCACATATATAACCACCATCCTTTCGTACCTTCTACACATTATTCTAGTCACTGATTGGTATGGACTGTCTTCAAAAAGCAGAGTACAAAAGTATAGCATTTGTATTATCTGTGTGTCTGTCCGACCATCATATTTATGTCAGAAGGTTTCTACTAGTTTTGGTATGTACCCCGAAAAAAAGAGTTTGTGTCCATATAGTCGCCACCCTGTCCGTATATCTGTCTGTTCGTCCGTCCGTCTTTTTGTCCAAGATTTCCGTTAAAGTTTCGGCCAACTACGATATATGTTACCAGAAGTAGGATTGGCTTTAGATTTTATATACTTATGTGTCATCATCCATATATTCATTCTATAAAAAAGTAAAGTGTTGTTTATTATAGTGTCATCCTATATGCCAGGCATCAGGCAGGTAGACAATCAGTACCATTTATTTAACTAGCTGGCCGCTAGCTGACCAATATAGCTCACCCATGCGGCCCCTGTGTTCAAGGTAAAGGTCAAATTACTTTTAGATTTTTGTTTGCGTAAAGTTGTTGATTGGTACATCCATCAGTGTTATTGATTTCTTGGTTTACCGGTCTATACCTATACTTTCCTGATGGGAAATGTCACAACGACAGGAGATTACCATCCGGAATGATCCCTAAATTTACACTAGTACTGACTATCGTGACAGCAACACCGATGTTACAGGGATTGTGTACAATGTACCTCGTGTCCAATTATCTGGCCGCGTGTCCCAGCCGTGTCCCAGGTCAGTATGTCTGGCCTCACAGCAGTCTGGGGTCAGGGCCTGTCACAGACATACGCTGGTACCTAATTGGTCTGGCGCGCTGTTGCAACACCACGAACCATGGCACAACGTCAGTAATTGTTGGGGTCAGTGGAAGTAAGGGGCTAACTCCTTCGCGGAGCTATCCGCTTTTTTCCACTGACGCATTCAAAGTAATTGATGGGGTTAGTGAAAGAAGGTGCTGACTCCTTCTTGGTGTTTGCCCCCTTCTTCCACTGACGCCTTCAGTTTTGTCTATCCATCTATCCATGTTTACTGCAAGGCGGATTGAGAAGCGGCCCAATATACTGTTGGAGATTGTAGTGGGTCTCTCTCTCTCTCTCTCTCTCTCTCTCTCTCTCTCTCTCTCTCTCTCTCTCTAAATATCACGACAAGTAGACATATTAAACGTGAAAATATGTTGACATGTTGACAACAAATGTGTTGACATGTGATATCATTTTGTCGACATGTTGTGGCATTTAGGTTATGACATGTTGAGATAACTGTTGACACAGCATTGCAACACGTCGACCAATGTGGTTGTGTAACTATGCGCCGCACAGCACCAGGGGCGGATCAAGCATTTGGCGAACGGGGGTGGGGGTTGTCTAGTTGAGAAGGTAACTCCTGCAATCTACTGAACGGGGGGGGGGGTGGGGGGGGGTTGTGCAATTGCAATCAGGAATCCCCCTCCAGATCCGACATAAATAGCGTTATGTAATGTCTCATTGTGTGGATCTATTGAGGGAATGATATAGGAACAACTCATTGGTTTTGTTAATAACTACATCTGTTCTATTTGCTTACTAAAACGCAAGTGGTTCAATTATATCCACACAATGAGACATTACACGTTATTACATGTACACCTACATGTACACGTACATGTACCTGCGTATGTATGTTAGTAACACCTTTAATTTTGCAATAACTCACGAACCGCTTCACCGATTTTGATAATATTTGGCCACAATGTGTGTCTATGGAAGGTGCTTTGATTTGCATACGACCCACGTCCGACCGCCCAAAGTCAAGGTCACTGAGCACTTATGTTGTTGTTTTTTTGTGTTACTATCAAGGCTGCCAGCGAAGGGATTAACTTAGTGATAGCGATGACCTTGTTGGTATAATGTCACAAAATAGACTGAATATACATGTCTATCCAATGTAGAAGTGTAATTAATCGGATATTCCATGGTACATGCTGGCATAGCGAAATAATACTCTCATGGCCGTCGGCGTGTGTGCAAAGATCTCGCTTCGCTCACTCGTTGTCTACAAGGCAGCCGGCGGTGGAATATCCTCTGTTTATTGCGTACAATGGGTTCTGGCAGCATAATAACACTGTGTAATACACTCTTAAGTTCTTGATAAAACACACATGTTAAAGGTACATGCCCACTCAGTATGCACAAAATGTTCTTTATAGGAATTAATAAGTGTATAATTGTGTCATTATTCCACCAGTTCTAAAGATAACGAGTGCCCGCTATACAAATATAATCATTTAGTAATATGTATTTTACTGATCATGCTGATAGTGACACGCGTTGGTATCCGGCTATTTTCATATGCAAATGAGGCATGGTATTTTTTTAATTATTTTATACTAATTAAATTCGTCACCTGAACAAAACAATATTTTCGACAGATTATAAAGTATGATCATTGCACATCAAAAAATAAATACAGAGTATAAACAGTAATGTCCGTTAACATTTTAAGGAAACACTGTTATCGCCCTTGATATTAGTGTGGAAAGTTATGTCTGATATAAAATGTATAATAATGCCAATCAATACGTGGGGTAATGGTGAATGAATGTTTATTTTGCCAGAAAATGTGTCAGATGATGTCTCCGCATGTACCTTTAACATACAAAGCGATAGTCGGTGAGTGTCTCACACATGAAGGTCACCGCCATTAATTGTTTTTGCTTCGACGTAATCAATGGATAGCCATCAATGTGAGGAAGCTATGGACGAGGTTTGGTAATGATCCGACTCATGGATCAGAAGATATTCAATATTTGGACATACATGTACGTCCAATATTGTTGATGCCGACTACGCCGGAATTGTAACCGCTTTGTGTCACATTCCACTGCCGTGGGTGAGACACAAATGTAATATACATGTACATGTAATCTAAATCAGATTCAATGTAGGGTTCTCTGTTTTTCCAATAGATAGCATCTAACATTCTTGATGACATCGTACGATATTTATTGAACTCGTTGACTGATTTAAAAACAAAATAGCCACGTTTCAAATGAAATCAGTAAACTGGCTTAATAAATATGAACTATGTTTTGTCACATTGCAGCCTGTCATCAACTGGGTCTATCTCGGACCATAGACACCGCATACCATCTCACATGACACAGGCACATTGACAGTAAAACTGAACACAATGACAGCCTACATAAACAAACATAAATATAACAAGAAATGCGTCTGTCGAACGCGGATGCCACCTGCAGCATATTTGAGAAACTGTGACAAATTGGTTAACCGAAAAGTGTGACGGACGGACAGACGGACAGACAAACAGACGTACAGACGGACGGACGGACAGACGAACGGACGGTCCAAACACTATTTGCCACCCGTTTCTTCGAAACCCGGTGGCATAATATGATATTGTGCTGTCCGTTTCACTGGGATTACGCGATCACAGACACGTGTTTGATGCATTAGTATCGTTAACACCGACTACCCGTACATGTTCACTCGTATATTGCTAGTTTCTGGAGTATCACAGTCGCTCTACAACAACAGACATAATAGGAATAGGGACACAGGGTCAATAGGAATATTGACACAGGGTCAATAGGAACATGGATACCGAGCCAATAAGAACATGGATACGGGGTTAATAAGAACATGGATACCGAGTCAATAAGAACATTGGTACGGGGTCGTAATAACATAGATACGGAGTCGATAAGAACATGGATACGGGATCAATAAGAACATGAATACGAGGCCAATGAGAACATGGACATGGGGAAAATAAGAACATGGACACGGGATCAATACAAATATGGATACGGAACCGATAAGCGGCCATTAAGAACATGGATACGGAGCCAGTCAGAAAATGGAACGGAGCAAATAAGAACATGGATACGAGGTAAATAAGAATATGGATACGGGGCCAATACGAACCTGGATACGGAGTAAATAAGAACATGGATACGGAGTCAATAAGAACATAGATACGGGGTCAATAAGAACATGGATACGGAGTCAATAAGACCATAGGGCCTTATAGGGACAATAGGGACAATAGGGACAATACGGAGTCAATAAGAAATGGATACGGAGTCAATAAGACCATGGATATGGAGTCAATACGAACGTAGATACGGAGCCAACAGGAACATGGATATGAGGTCAATAGGAACATGGATACGGGGTCAATAAGAACATGGATACGCGGTCAATAACAACATAGATACCTGGGCAATAAGAACATGGATACGGAGTCAATAAGAACATGGATACGGAGCCAATAAGAACATGAATATGGGGTCAATAGGAACATGGATACGGGGTCAATACGAACAGGGATACGGGGTCACTAAGCACATAGATACCGGGGAAATAAGAACATGGATACTGAGCCGATAAGGACATGGCTATAGGGTCAATAAGAACATGGATATGAGGTCAATATGAACATGAATATGGGGTCAATTAGAACATGGATACGGGGTCTATATGAACATGGATACGGAGTCAATAAGAACAATCATACGGTGTCAATAGGAAAATGGATACGGGGCCAATAAGAACATGGATACGGAGTCAATGAGAACATGGATACGGGGTCAATGAGAACATGGATACGGCGTCAATGAGAAAATGGATACGGAGTCAATAAGAGAGTCAATAAGAACAGAACATGGATATGGGACAGGGGCAATACGGGGTCATACGAACCATTGATACGGAGTCAATAATAAGATGGATACGGAGTCAATAAGAATATGGATACGGAGTCAATGATAACATGGATACGGAGTCAATAAGAATATGGATACGGGGTCAATAAGAACATGTATACGGGGTCAATAAGCACATTGATCGCAGTCAGTAAGAACATGGATACCGGGTCAATAAGAACATCTTCATAGTCATTACGAATATCTGCAATATATAGATATGACCATGTCCAATGGTGCCGTTAAGAGTAAGGGTTTGATATGAGCACGAAGGAGTAGCACGTGGGCATGTAGCATGGGTACTCACAGATTCGGAGGTAGTCAAACAGCACAAATACGTGGTCCAAACGAACATGAACAGGGTATTTGTAACACAATCGATACAATACCCACTATGGACATAGCTGCAGTTACATTGTAGTTATATCATCGATATAATACCCACTATGGACATGGCTGCAGTAACGTTACAAGAAGAACATAATTATACCACTTGTCTGTTGTGTATGGTGGCACATTTCTGACATCCACATCACGTGATATATAGCTAAGTCGTCTTAATACATCTTATATGTCGTCTTAACTATATAGTATACGCGCCAAGACGACATACTAGCAATTTAACACGAGATAACAGCATTACTACTGTACATACAGTACTCGTTTCTCATGCAATTGTAATCATGTGCAGGTATTTCAGACCAACATTGATGGTGCTATTCATCCAATAGTCCAGGCTGTATGCTCACGTTCTATTCCAACACCTCCAGCAGCCTGTCATGTGCACCGGTAGTCGATTGTTTATTGCCAACATTGGATAGTTGACTAGGTGAACCATTGCCGTACAGCGTAATTGTCAACTCATGCAGCCCTGGATCTACACGCTTGGCGAGAAGGACAGTCGTGTTAACGAGCAGCAACGCGGCAACGGCAATGTCGTCTGCATATTTCCCACGGTGAATTAGTTTTTATTCATAACTACACAACCGCCTGCGTTAATCCTGCCCAGCTGTCGACGTTTCTGGCTAGCTCAAAATCAAGCAGTTTGATTGGCTCAGCCTGAGCCGTACAACAGCTAAGTTTCAGCCAATCACGCTGCTTGCTTTCAAGCACAATAGTCACGTATCTAGAAATAAAACAATTGACAAATATTGATTTAGCGCAGGTGGACGTGTATGCTTTGCCAGCATAGCAATCGTTTAGTAACTACTGTCTGTGTCATAGCAATCGTCTCTACTGTCTGTGTCACGAAAACTGCCCAAATTGTACGGATATATAAACAATGCAAAAATTTATTTTTTTTCTCGATAATATTACATTTTATCAACTTCTCCCTAAATTCCCATAGACAAATCAATGTTTCGTAATAAAATCAATTTGACCAAATTTCACGAAATAAAAAGAATGCTTATTCTTAAATTTTGATAAAATTTAACATTATAGAAAAAATAATATTTTTGCATTGTTTATATAGCCGTAAAATTTGGACAGGTTACAGACGGTAATGCCAGCGCATTAAACGAATGGTACACCAAACCACACTGTTGCTATTGTGTTATCCACTTGGCCTAGCTGTTGTTTGATGTCGTCCCTTCGGACACGTCTGCGCATGCGCTGCTGTCTCCGCTCACGGACGTCTCCCTGCCGTAGATGGGCGTCAGTCGCACGTACTCGCGCGCGCCCTCCGTTATCACGTGACTCGTCACAGGCACGCCATTGGTGCCTCTGTCCAGTCTGCTTCTGTCGTTGCCACACATCGTCTCGTAGTTGGGTCTATTTCGTTTTGTGTGAATTGTTTCACCATTTAAGTAGGGTTTATTTGCGCGAACACCATGCACAGTTCTCAAGTGGTAGGACCCGCTAATTTTGGCTTCCTGTTTATATAGACTCTGTCTTCGGAACACTACGGTCTCATACGTGGACCCACTGGAATGACGCGGTAGTATCTTTGTGAGGCAGACACAGCAAGGGAACCACATGTACAGCAAGGTCACAAGGTCAGCCTGAAACACAGATAATAAGGTCACAATAATGTTATAATGTCCGCCTGTAACACAGACAATAATATTATAATATCCACCTGTAACACAGACAGCAAGGTCACAAGGTCCGCCTCTAACACAGACAATAAGGTCACAATGTCCGCCGGAAACACAGACAATGAGGTCACAAGGTCCGCCTGTAACACAGACAAGAAGGTCACAAGATCCGCATGAAACACAGACAATAAGGTCAGAAGGTCCGCCTGAAACACAGACAATATGATCATTAGATCCGCCTGTAACACAAACAATAAGGTCACAAGGTCCACATGTAAAAGAGACAATAAGGTCACAAGGTCCGCCTGAAACACAGACAATAAGGTCACAAGGTCCGCCTCTAACACAGACAATAAGGTCACAATAATGTTATAATGTCCGCCTGTAACACAGACAATAATGTCATAATGTCCGCCTGTAACACAGACAATAATGTTATAATATCCGCCTGTAACACAGACAACAAGGTCACAAGGTCACAAGGTCAGCCTGAAACACAGATAATAAGGTCACAATAATGTTATAATGTCCGCCTGTAACACAGACAATAATGTTATAATGTCCGCCTGTAACACAGACAATAATGTTATAATATCCGCCTGTAACACAGACAACAAGGTCACAAGGTCCGCCTCTAACACAGACAATAAGGTCACAAGGTCCACATGAAACACATACAATGAGGTCACAAGGTCCGCCTGTAACACAGACAAGAAGGTCAAAAGATCCGCCTGAAACACAGACAATAAGGTCATAAGGTCCGCCTGAAACACAGACAATATGATCATTAGATCCGCCTGTAACACACACAATAAGGTCACAAGGTCCGCATGTAAAAGAGACAATAAGGTCACAAGGTCCGCCTGAAACACAGACAATAAGGTCACAAGGTCCGCCTCTAACACAGACAATAAGGTCACAAGGTCCGCCTGAAACACAGACAATAAGGTCACAAGGTCCGCCTCTAACACAGACAATAAGGTCACAAGGTCCGCCTGTAACACAGACAATGATGTCACAAGGTCCGCCTGTAACACAGACAATAAGGTCACAAGGTCCGCCTGTAACACAGACAATAAGGTCACAAGGTCCGCCTGAAACACAGACAATGATGTCACAAGGTCCGCCTGAAACACAGACAATAAGGTCACAAGGTCCGCCTGAAACACAGACAATGAGGTCACAAGGTCCGCCTGTAAAAGAGATAATAAGGTCACAAGGTCAGCCTGTAACACAAACAATAAGGTCACAAAGTCCGCCTGAAACACAGACAATAAGGTCACAAGGTCCGCCTCTAACACAGACAATAATGTCACAAGGTCCGCCTGTAACACAGACAATGATGTCACAAGGTCCGCCTGAAACACAGACAATAAGGTCACAAGGTCCGCCTGAAACACAGACAATGAGGTCACAAGGTCCGCCTGTAAAAGAGACAATAAGGTCATAAGGTCCGCCTGAAACACAGACAATGATGTCACAAGGTCCGCCTGAAACACAGACAATAAGGTCACAAGGTCCGCCTGTAACACAGACAATAAGGTCACAATGTCCGCCTGAAACACAGACAATAAGGTCACAAGGTTCGCCTGAAACACAGACAATGATGTCACAAGGTCCGCCTGAAACACAGAC
Organism: Conchocele bisecta; assembly: GCA_029237695.1. NCBI lineage: Eukaryota > Metazoa > Mollusca > Bivalvia > Lucinida > Thyasiridae > Conchocele > Conchocele bisecta. Next base: position 1,656,343 of record CM055267.1, read on the forward strand.
AATAAGGTCACAAGGTCCGCCTGAAACACAGACAATGAGGTCACAAAGTCCGCCTGTAAAAGAGATAATAAGGTCACAAGGTCCGCCTGTAACACAGACAATGATGTCACAATGTCCGTCTGAAACACAGACAATAAGGTCACATGATCCGCATGAAACACAGACAATGAGGTCACAAGGTCCGCCTGTAAAAGAGACAATAAGGTCATAGGTCCGCTGAAAACACAGACAATGATGTCACAAGGTCCGCCTGAAACACAGACAATAAGGTCACAAGGTCCGCCTGAAACACAGACAATGATGTCACATGGTCCGCCTGAAACACAGACAATAAGGTCACAAGGTCCGCCTGTAACACAGACAATGATGTCACAAGGTCCGCCTGAAACACAGACAATAAGGTCACAAGGTCCGCCTGTAACACAGACAATAAGGTCACAATGTCCGCCTGAAACACAGACAATAAGGTCACAAGGTTCGCCTGAAACACAGACAATGATGTCACAAGGTCCGCCTGAAACACAGACAATAAGGTCACAAGGTCCGCCTGAAACACAGACAATGAGGTCACAAAGTCCGCCTGTAAAAGAGATAATAAGGTCACAAGGTCCGCCTGTAACACAGACAATGATGTCACAATGTCCGTCTGAAACACAGACAATAAGGTCACATGATCCGCATGAAACACAGACAATGAGGTCACAAGGTCCGCCTGTAAAAGAGACAATAAGGTCATAAGGTCCGCCTGAAACACAGACAATGATGTCACAAGGTCCGCCTGAAACACAGACAATAAGGTCACAAGGTCCGCCTGAAACACAGACAATGATGTCACAAGGTCCGCCTGAAACACAGACAATAAGGTCACAAGGTCCGCCTGTAACACAGACAATGATGTCACAAGGTCCGCCTGAAACACAGACAATAAGGTCACAAGGTCCGCCTGAAACACAGACAATGATATCACAAGCCTCGCGGAAAATGAAACACAGACATAAGTGGTCACAAGGTCCGCCTGATAACACAGACAATAATGGTCACAAGGTCCGGCCTGAAACCAAAGACAATGAGGTCAAGGTCCGCCTGTAAAAGAGACAATCAGGTCATAAGGTCCGCCTGAAACACAGATAATAAGGTCACAAGGTCCGCCTGTAACACAGACAATAAGGTCACAAGGTCCGCCTGTAACACAGACAATAAGGTCACACGGTCCGCCTGAAACACAGACAATAAAGTCACAAGGTCCGCCTAAGCACAGACAATGAGGTCACAATGTTTGCCTGTAACACAGACAATAAGGTCACAATGTCCGCCTGAAACACAGACAATAAGGTCACAAGGTCCGCATGTAACGCAGGCAATAAAGTCACACGGTCCGCCTGAAACACAGACAATAAGGCGGACACAGACAATAAGGTCACAGGTCCGCATGTAACACATACAAAAAGGTCACACGGTCCGCCTGAAACACAGACAATAAGGTCACAAGGTCCGCATGTGACACAGACAATAAGGTCACAAGGTCCGCCTGTAACACAGACAATAAAGTCACAAGTGAAATACAAATATCATGTCACAATGTCAACTTGAAAACACAGACGGTATTAGTCAGATAGAATTACTGTAAGGTAACAAGATCGGCCTAAAGCACACGCAGTATTGAATCACAACGTCGGCCTGACACAGACTGCGTGGCTATAATTCCAAGGTGTTAACCTAACCGGTATCTTCCGGCGTTCGTGCACGGCCACTATGTTATTTGTGGATACCTAATAATTATAGGTTATTGGATTTGTACGGAAATATATTTCGGCGTACGAGTTCGTTCGGCTGGACCGACGAGCGAAACGAGTCGATCCGCCGAACGAACGAGTACGTCGAAATATATTTCCGTACAAATCCAATAACCTATTTATTATATACCCGTTCAACAAAACATGCATCCTAATCATTAAATAAACCGATAGTGTCATGAAATGCGACTCTCTATTATTTTTGTTGAACAATCCGAGCGCCTGTGATGGCTTCAGTTTATGCAAATTGAAGCGTGTAGGAATACTAACTTGACAACGTCATTTCGCGCACCTGAATCATACAATACACGAAAACCAAGATGGCTGACATCATTACAGACACAACAAAACCGGGAGAAAAGGCGTTAAATTTGGATAAAAAGCCATACTTAAAGTTTAAGTTAAACACGTAAGTTTATTTAACACATGTTTTATTTGCCGACCATGTCAATGATTATTGTTAATTCCACAAAACGTTCAAAATCGTCGCGAAAAAATATGAAGCACGACTCACGAGGCCACATCGCCTTCATCGGATCAGGTGGGTGGTGAGGTGTCCAGTCTGTACTGCAGTGTATCAGGTGGGTGGTGAGGTGTCCAGCCTGTACTGTGGCGTATCAGGTGGGTGGTGAGATGTCCAGCCTGTACTGTGGCGTATCATGTAGGTGGTGAGGTGTCCAGTCTGTAATGTGGCGTATCAGGTGGGTGGTGAGGTGTCCAGTCTGTAATGTGGCGTATCAGATGGGTGGTGAGGTATCCAGCCTGTACTGTGGCGTATCAGGTGGGTGGTGAGGTGTCCAGCCTGTACTGCGGCGTATCAGGTGGGTGGTGAGGTGTCCAGCCTGTACTTCGGCGTATCAGGTGAGTGGTGAGGTGTCCAGCATGTACTGCGGCGTATCAGGTGGGTGGTGATCAGGTGGGTGGTGATGTGTCCATCCTGTACAGCGGCGTATCAGATGGGTGGTCATGTGTCCAGCCTGTACTGAGGCCTATTAGGTGGGTTGTGAGATGTACAGCATGTACTGTGGCGTATCAGGTGGATGTTCAGGTGTCCAGCCTGTACTGCGGCGTATCAGATGGGTGGGTGAGGTTGTCCAGTCTGTCTGCGGGCCGTTCATGTGGGGGTGTGGTGATGTTGTCCTGCCTGTACTGTGGCGATCAGGTGGGTGGTGAGGATGTCCAGCCTGTACTGTGGCGTATCATGTAGGTGGTGAGGTGTCCAGTCTGTACTGTGCGCGTATCAGGTGGGTTGGTGAGGTGTCCGTCTGTAATGTGGGTATCAGGTGGGTGGTGAGGTGTCCAGCCTGTAATTCGGGTATCAAGTGAGTGGTTTGATGGTGTCCAGCATGTACTGCGGGCGTAATCAGCGTGGGTGGTGATCAGGTTGGGGTTGTGATGTGTCCATCCTGTACAGCGGCGTATAGATGAGTGGTCATGTTGTCCAGCCTGTAATGCGGCCTATTAGGTGGGTTGTTGTGAGTTGTACAGCCATGTACTGTGGCGTATAGGTGTATGTTGAGGTTGTCCAGCCTTGGTACTGCGGCGATCAGGTGGGTGGTGAGGTGTCCAGTCGTACTGAGGCGTATTATGTGGATGGTAGGTGTCCGCTGTTACTGTGGCGTATCAGGTGGGTGGGTGAACTGAAGTGTCCAGTCTGTACTGCAGGCATATCAGGTGGGTGGTGATGGTGTTCAGTCTGTACTTGCGGTCTATTCAGGTGGGTGGTGGAGGGGTGTCCAGTCTGGGTACAGCGGCGTGGCCATTGTGACCTGGTGAGGTTTCCAGCTATACTGCACGTATTAAGGTGGGTGGTCCCAGGTTTCCAGCCTTTTTTTATTATTTGCGGCGTATTTTTCCAGTGTGGTGTGGTGAGGTCTTTTTTTCCCCCAGTTCCCCCCCCCCCCCCCCCCCCCCCCCCCCCCCCCCCCCCCCCCCCCCCCCTGTATTTTGCGGTCGTATTTTTCAGGGTGGGTGGTGAAAGGTTGTCCAGTCTGTACTGCGGGCATATCAGGTGGGTGGTCAGGTGTATATCTTGTATGCGGCCTATTAGGTGGGTGGGGGGATGAGGTGTCCAGGCTGTACTGTGGAGTTATCAGTGGGGTGGTGAGGTGTTCCAAGCTGTACTGCAGGCGTATCAGGTGGGTGGGTGAGGGTGGGTCCGTCTATACTGGTTGGCGTTATTCAGGTGGGTGGTGAGGTGTTCTATCTATACTGTGGCGTATCAGGTGGGGTGGTTGAGGTGTCCAGCCTGTACTGCGGCGGGGTATTTTCAGGTGGGTGGTGAGGTGTTCCAGTTCTATACTGTGGCGTATAGGTCGGTGGTGAGGTGTCCAGTCTATACTGTGGCGTATCAGGTGGGTGGTGGAGGTGTCCAAGCCTATACTTTGGTATATTCAGATGGGGGTGGTCATGTGTCCACCGCCTGTACTGCTGGCCTATGTTAGGTGGGTTGTGAGATGTACTAGCATGATACTGTGGCAGTATCAGGTGGGGTGTTGAGGTTGTCCAGCCTGATTACTTGCGGCGTATCAGATGGGTGGTGAGGTTGTCCCAGTCTGTACTGCGGCGTAAATTTCAGGGTGGGGGGTGGAGAGGTTGTCCAGCCTGTACTGCGGCTTATCAGGTGAGTGGTGAGGTGTCCAGCCTGGTACTGAGGCGGTATCAGTGGGTGGTTGAAGAGTTCCAGTCTGCGGCATATTCAGGTGGGTGGTTGAGGTTTACAGGCTTTGTACTGCGGCCTTATTAGGTGGGTGGATGAAGGTGTCCAGCCTGTACTGTGGCGGTATCAGGTGGGTGGTGAGGTGTCCAGCCTGGTACTGCGGCGTATCAGGTGTGGTGGTGAGGTGTTTTTCCCAAGCTTGTTACTGCGGCCGGTATTCAGGGGGTGAGTGGTGAGGTGTCAGCCTGTACTTGCGTCGTATCAGGTGGACGAGGATGAGGTTGCTCCCAGCCTCTGTACTGACGGCGTATCAGGAGTGGTGTGAGGTGTCCAGACCTGTACTGGCGGCGTATCAGGGGGTGGTGAGTGACCCAGCCTGTACTTCGGTCGATCAGGTGAGTGGTGAGTGTTCCAGCATGTACCTGCGGCGTATCAGGTGGGTGTATCAGTTGGGTGGTGATGTGTCCCATCCTGTACAGCGGCTATCAGATGGTGGTCCCAGTGTCCAGCCTGTACTGAGGCCTATAAGGGGGGCTTGTGAGTATGTTAACAGCATGTACTGTGGGAGTAAACAGTGGATGTTACAGTGTCCAGCCTGTACAGCGGCGTATCTGATGGTGGTGAGGTGACCAGGTCTGTACTCTAGGCGGGCGTATCAAGTGGGTGGTGATGTGTCCAGCCTGTACTAGTGGCGTATCAGGTGTTGGTGAGGATGTCCCCAGCCCTGTACTGTGGCGTATCCATGTAGTGGTGAGGAGGTCCATCCTGTACTGGGTTGCGTATCAGGTGGGTGGTGAGGGTGGTCCCATTCAGTAATGGTGGCGTATCCAGGTGGTGGTGAGGTGTCCAGCCTGTTACTTACGGCGGGGTATCAGGTGATGGTTAGGGGTGGTCCAGCATGTACTGCGGCAGTAATCCAGGTGGGGTGGTGATTCAGTGGGTTGTGATTTGTCCATCCTGTACAGCGGGTCGTAATCAGAGAGTGTTCATGTGTCCAGCCAGTACTGCGGTCCTATTAGGTGGTTGGTGAGGATGTACAAGCCCATGTACCTGTGGCGTATCAGGTGGGATGTGAGGTGTCCAGCGCAGTACTCGCGGCGTATCAGGATGGGGGTGGTGGGGGGGGAGGTTCCGTCTGGTACTTACTGCGGCGTATCAGGTGGGTGGTGGAAGGTTCCTGTCTTACTTGGGGCGGCGTATTAATTGGATGGTGAGGTGTCCAGGCCTGGGGGGTACTGGTGCAATCAGGTGGGTGGTGAGGTGTCCCAGTCCTGTTACTGACGGCGTATCAGGGTGGGGGTGAGTGTTCCAGTCTTTACTGCGGAGTATAGGTGGTGGGTGGTGAGGTGTCCAGGTCTTGTACTGCGGCGTGGCATGAAGTGTGGTGAGGTTTCCAGCCATGTACTGCGGCGTATAAGGTGGGTGGTGAGGTTTCCAGCCTATACTGCGGCGTATCAGGTGGGTGGTGAGGTGTCCAGTCTGTACTGCGGCGTATCAGGTGGGTGGTGAAGTGTCCAGTCTGTACTGCGGCATATCAGGTGGGTGGTGAGGTGTATATCTTGTACTGCGGCCTATTAGGTGGGTGATGAGGTGTCCAGCCTGTACTGTGGCGTATCAGGTGGGTGGTGAGGTGTCCAGCCTGTACTGCAGCGTATCAGGTGGGTGGTGAGGTGTCCAGTCTATACTGTGGCGTATCAGGTGGGTGGTGAGGTGTCCAGTCTATACTGTGGCGTATCAGGTGGGTGGTGAGGTGTCCAGCCTGTACTGCGGCGTATCAGGTGGGTGGTGAGGTGTCCAGTCTATACTGTGGCGTATCAGGTCGGTGGTGAGGTGTCCAGTCTATACTGTGGCGTATCAGGTGGGTGGTGAGGTGTCCAGCCTATACTTTGGTATATCAGATGGGTGGTCATGTGTCCAGCCTGTACTGCGGCCTATTAGGTGGGTTGTGAGATGTACAGCATGTACTGTGGCGTATCAGGTGGGTGTTGAGGTGTCCAGCCTGTACTGCGGCGTATCAGATGGGTGGTGAGGTGTCCAGTCTGTACTGCGGCGTATCAGGTGGGTGGTGAGGTGTCCAGCCTGTACTGCGGCTTATCAGGTGAGTGGTGAGGTGTCCAGCCTGTACTGAGGCGTATCAGGTGGGTGGTGAAGTGTCCAGTCTGCGGCATATCAGGTGGGTGGTGAGGTTTACAGCTTGTACTGCGGCCTATTAGGTGGGTGATGAGGTGTCCAGCCTGTACTGTGGCGTATCAGGTGGGTGGTGAGGTGTCCAGCCTGTACTGCGGCGTATCAGGTGGGTGGTGAGGTGTCCAGCCTGTACTGCGGCGTATCAGGTGAGTGGTGAGGTGTCCAGCCTGTACTGCGGCGTATCAGGTGGGTGGTGAGTTGTCCAGCCTGTACTGCGGCGTATCATGTGAGTGGTGAGGTGTCCAGTCTGTACTGCGGCGTATCAGGTGGGTGGTGAAGTGTCTAGCCTGTACTGCGGCGTATCAGGTTGATGGTGAGGTGTCCAGTCTGTACTGAGGCGTATTATGTGGGTGGTGAGGTGTCCAGTCTGTACTGAGGTGTAGTATGTGGGTGGTGAGGTATCTAGCCTGTACTGTGGCGTATCAGGTGGGTGGTGAGGTGTCCAGCCTATACTGCGTCGTATTAGGTGGGTGGTGAGGTGTCCAGCCTGTACCTCGGCGTATCTGGTGGGTGGTGAGGTGTCCAGCCTGTATTGCGGCCTATTAGGTGGGTTGTGAGGTGTACTGCCTTTAATGTGCGTATCAGGTGGGTGGTGAGGTTTCCAGCCTATATTGTGGCGTATCAGGTGCATGGTAAGGTGTCCAGTGGCGTATCAGGTGGGTGGTGAGGTGTCCAGTCTGTAATGTGGCGTATCAGGTGGGTGGTGAGGTGTCCAGCCTGTACTTCGGCGTATCAGGTGAGTGGTGAGGTGTCCAGCATGTACTGCGGCGTATCAGGTGGGTGGTGATCAGGTGGGTTGTGATGTGTCCATCCTGTACAGCGGCGTATCAGATGGGTTGTCATGTGTCCAGCCTGTACTGCGGCCTATTAGGTGGGTTGTGAGATGTACAGCATGTACTGTGGCGTATCAGGTGGATGTTGAGGTGTCCAGCCTGTACTGCGGCGTATCAGGTGGGTGGTGAGGTGTCCAGTCTGTACTGCGGCGTATCAGGTGGGTGGTGATGTGTCCAGTCTGTACTGCGGTGTATTATGTGGATGGTGAGGTGTCCAGCCTGTACTGTGGCGTATCAGGTGGGTGGTGAGGTGTCCAGTCTGTACTGCGGCGTATCAGGTGGGTGGTGATGTGTCCAGTCTGTACTGCGGCGTATCAGGTGGGTGGTGAGGTGTCCAGTCTGTACTGCGGCGTGGCAGGTGAGTGGTGAGGTTTCCAGCCTGTACTGCGGCGTATAAGGTGAGTGGTGAGGTTTCCAGCCTATACTGCGGCGTATCAGGTGGGTGGTGAGATGTCCAGTCTGTACTGCGGCGTATCAGGTGGGTGGTGAAGTGTCCAGTCTGTACTGCGGCATATCAGGTGGGTGGTGAGGTGTACATCTTGTACTGCAGCCTATTAGGTGGGTGATGAGGTGTCTAGCCTGTACTGTGGCGTATCAGGTGGGTGGTGAGGTGTCCAGCCTGTACTGCGGCGTATCAGGTGGGTGGTGAGGTGTCCAGTCTATACTGTGGCGTATCAGGTGGGTGGTGAGGTGTCCAGCCTGTACTGCGGCGTATCAGGTGGGTGGTGAGGTGTCCAGTCTATACTGTGGCGTATCAGGTGGGTGGTGAGGTGTCCAGTCTATACTGTGGCGTATCAGGTGGGTGGTGAGGTGTCCAGCCTGTACTGCGGCGTATCAGGTGGGTGGTGATGTGTCCAGTCTATACTGTGGCGTATCAGGTGGGTGGTGAGGTGTCCAGTCTACTAGTGGCGTATCAGGTGGGTGGTGAGGTGTCCAGCCTGTTACTGCGGCGTATCAGGTGGGTGGGTGAGGTGTCCAGTCTATACTGTGTGGCGTATCAGGTCGGTGGTGAGGTGTCCAGTCTATACTGTGGCGTATCAGGTGGGTGGTGAGGTGTCCAGCCTGTACTTCGGTATATCAGATGGGTGGTCATGTGTCCAGCCTGTACTGCGGCCTATTAGGTTGGTTGTGAGATGTACAGCATGTACTGTGGCGTATCAGGTGGGTGTTGAGGTGTCCAGCCTGTACTGCGGCGTATCAGGTGGGTGGTGAGGTGTCCAGTCTGTACTGCGGCGTATCAGGTGGGTGGTGAGGTGTCCAGCCTGTACTGCGGTTATCAGGTGAGTTTGGTGAGGTGTCCAGCCTGTTACTGCGGCGTATCAGGTGTGGGTGGTGAGTTGTCCAGCCTGTACTGCGGCGTATCAGGTGGGTGGGTGGTGTGGTGTCCAGTCTGTACTGCGGCGTATCAGGTGGGTGGTGAAGTGTCCAGTCTGTACTGCGGCATATCAAGTGGGTGGTGAGGTGTACAGCTTGTACTGCGGCCTATTAGGTGGGTGATGAGGTGTCCAGCCTGTACTGTGGCGTATCAGGTGGGTGGTGAGGTGTCCAGCCTGTACTGCGGCGTATCAGGTGGGTGGTGAGGTGTCCAGCCTGTACTGCGGCGTATCAGGTGAGTGGTGAGGTGACCAGCCTGTACTGCGGCGTATCAGTTGGGTGGTGAGTTGTCCAGCCTGTACTGCGGCGTATCATGTGAGTGGTGAGGTGTCCAGTCTGTACTGCGGCGTATCAGGTGGGTGGTGAAGTGTCTAGCCTGTACTGCGGCGTATCATGTGAGTGGTGAGGTGTCCAGTCTGTACTGCGGCGTATCAGGTGGGTGGTGAAGTGTCTAGCCTGTACTGCGGCGTATCAGGTGGATGGTGAGGTGTCCAGTCTGTACTGAGGCGTATTATGTGGGTGGTGAGGTGTCCAGTCTGTACTGAGGCGTATTATGTGGGTGTTGAGGTATCTAGCCTGTACTGTGGCGTATCAGGTGGGTGGTGAGGTGTCCAGCCTATACTGCGTTGTATCAGGTGGGTGGTTAGGTGTCCAGCCTGTACCTCGGCGTATCTGGTGGGTGGTGAGGTGTCCAACCTGTATTGCGGCCTATTAGGTGGGTTTTGAGGTGTACTGCCTGTAATGTGCGTATCAGGTGGGTGGTGAGGTTTCCAGCCTATATTGTGGCGTATCAGGTGCATGGTAAGGTGTCCAGTGGCGTATCAGGTGGGTGGTGAGGTGTCCAGTCTGTACTGCAGCGTATCAGGTGGGTGGTGAGGTGTCCAGCCTGTACTGCGGCGTATCAGGTGGGTGGTGAGGTGTCCAGTCTGTACTTCGGCGTATCAGGTGGGTGGTGAGGTGTCCAGTCTATACTGTGGCGTATCAGGTGGGTGGTGAGGTGTCCAGCCTGTTCTGTGGCGTATCAGGTGGCTGGTGAGGTGTCCAGTCTGTACTGCGGCGTATTAGGTGGGTGGTGAGGTGTCCAGCCTGTACTGTGGCGTATCAGGTGGGTGGTGAGGTGTCCAGTCTATACTGTGGCGTATCTGGTGGGTGGTGAGGTGTCCAGTCTATACTGTGGCGTATCAGGTGGGTGGTGAGGTGTCCAGCCTGTACTTCGGCGTATCAGGTGGGTGGTGAGGTGTCCAGTCTGTACTTCGGCGTATCAGGTGGGTGATGAGGTGTCCAGTCTGTACTGCGGCGTATCAGGTGGGTGGTGAGGTGTCCAGCCTGCATTGCGGCGTATCAGGTGGGTGGTGAGGTGTCCAGCCTGTACTGTGGCGTATCAGGTGGGTGGTGAGGTGTCCAGTCTATATAGTGGGTATCAGGTGAGGGTTGGTGAGGTGTCGAATACTGTGGGTAATCAGGTGGGATGAGGTAGGGTTCCAGACTGTACTCGGCGAGTCAGGTAGGGTGGTGGTGATGTCCAGTCTGTTACTTCGGCGTAATCAGGTGGGTGGTGGAGGCGGTCCCAGCTGTACGTTGGCGTATCAGGTGGGTGGTGAGGTGTCCAAGGACCTGTACTGTGGCGTATCAGGAGTGTGGTGAGGTGTCGCCTATTACTGTGGAATCATCGGTGGGCGGTGGGTGGTGTCCAGCTGTACTTCGGAGCCAGTCAGGTGGGTGGTGAGGTGTCCAGGTCTATGCTGTGGCATATCAGGGAGTGGGGGTTGAGGTTGTCCAGCCTGTACTTGGGCGTATCAGGTGGGTGGTGAGAGGTGTCTCAGCTATAACTGCGGCGTATCAGGAGGGTGGTGAGGTGTGTCCTAAGTCTGTACTTTGGCGAATCAGGTGGGGTGGTGAGGTGTCCAGGCCTGTATTTCAGCGGTCGTTATCCAGGTGGTGTGGTGAGGTGTCAGCTATACTGACTGGCTCTTTCAGGTGGGTGGTGAGGTGTCATCAGGCCGTACTTCGGCGTATCAGGTGGGGTGGTGAGGTGTCAGTCTGTACTGTGGCATATCAGGTGGGTGGTGAGGTGTCCAGTACTGTATTCTTCGGCGTATCATAGGTGGGTGGTGAGTGTCCAGCCTATACTGCGGCGTATCAGGGTGGTGGTGAGGTGTCAGTCTGTACCGTGGGGTATCAGGTGGGTGGGTGAGGTGTCACGCCTGTACTGCGTGTATCAGGTGGGTGGTGAGGTGTCCAGCCTATACTGCGGCGTATCAGGTGGGTGGTGAGGTGTCAGCCTGTACTCGGCGTATCAGGTGTGTGGTGTGTAGTGGCCAGCTGTACTGCGGCGTATCAGGTGGGTGGTGAGTGTCCAGTCCTGTACTGCGGGCCGGTATAGGTAGGGGGGTGGTGAGTGTCCAGCCTGTAATGGCGTTATATTGTGGGTGTCCAAGTGTCCGTCGTGTACTGTCGGCGTATCAGGTGGGTGTTTGAGGTGTCCAGTCTGTACTGTGGCGTTTATGTGGAGGTGGGTGGTGAGGTGTCCAGCCTTAGTATCTGTTACTGTGGCGTATCAGGTGGGGTGGGGTGAGGTGTCCAGCCTATATCTGCGGCGTATCAGGTGGCGGTGGTGGAGAAGGGTTGTCCCAGTCAGTACTTTCGGCGTTCAGGTTGGGCTTGGTGAGGTGGGCCAAGCCTGGGAACTGCGGACGTAATCAGGTGGGGTGGTGATGGTGTCCATCCTGTACTGCGGTCGTATCAGGTGGGTGGTTTTGTGTGTCCAGTCTGTATGCGGCGTATCAGGTGGGTGTGGGTGAGAGGTGTCCTGCCTGTACTGCGGGTATCAGGGTTGGGGGTGAGGAATGTCCAGCCTGTACTGTGGCGGGGTATCAGGTAGGGTGGGTGAGGTGTCAGCTGTACTTTGCGGGGGGGCCTTATCAGGTGGGTGGTGAGGTGTCCAGTCTGTTACGTGGCGTTAAATCAGGGTGGTGTGATGAGGTGGTGCCAGCCTGTACTGCGTTTCGTATCAGGGTTGGGTGGTGAGGTGTCCAGCCTATACTGCGGGGCGTATTCAGGTGGGTGGTTGATGGTGTCCAGTCTGTACTTCGCGTATCAGGTGGGTGTGAGGTGTCAGCCTGTACTGTGGGTTTATCAGGTTTGAAAAGGTGAGGTGTCCAAGGCCTGTACTGCGGCGTATCAGGTGGGTGGTGATGTGTTTCCAGTCGTACTGCGGCGTTAATCCAAGGTGAGGTGGGAGGTGTCCAGCCTGTTACTGCGGCGTATCAGGTGGGGTGGTGAGGTGTCCCAGCCTGTACTTCGGGGTATCAGGTTGGGTGGTGAGGTGTCAGTCCTATGCTGTGGCCTATCAGGTGGGTCGGTGAGGGTGTCCAAGGACTGTAACTTCGGGCGTATCAGGTGGGTGGTGAGGTGTCCAAGTATATACTGTGGCGCATCAGGTGGGTGGTGAGGTGTCCAGCCTATACTGCGGGCGTATAGGGTGGGAGGTGAGGTGTCCAGTCTGTACTTTGGGCGATCAGGTGGGTGGTGAGGTGTCCAGCCTGTACTCTGCGTCGTATCAGGTTGGTGGTGCGTTGTCCACCCTATCCACTGCGGCGTAATCAGTGGTGAGGTGTCGAGTCTGACTGTTCGCGTATCAGGTGGGTGGTTGAGGTGTCCAGTCTGTACTGCGGCGTCTCATTGTGGGTGATTTGAGGTTGTCCAGCCTGTACTGCGGCGATATCAGGTGGGTGGTGAGTGTCGGGCCCATCTGTACTGCCGCGAATCAGGAGTAGGTCAGGTGTCCAGCCTTGTACTGGCCGAAGTATGTGGATGTGCTGTCCATCCTTTACTGCGGCGTATCAGGTGGGTGGGGTGAGGTGTCCTAGCCCTGTACTGCGGCGTATTATGGTTGGGAGGTGAGGTGTCCAGCTGTACTAGTGGCGTATCAGGTGGGTGGTGAGGATGATCAGGCTATACTGCGGCGTATCTAGGTGGGCGGGTAGGAGGAGGTGTCCAGCCTGTACTGAGCCGTTTATCAGGTGGGTAGGGAGGGGTGTCCCCAGCCCTGTACTGCGGCTATCAGGTGGGTGGTGAGTGTCCCAGCTGTACCGATGCGTATCAGGTGAGTGGTTGAGGTGTCCAGCCTGTACTGCGGCGGGTATCAGGTGGGTGGTGAGGTGTCCAGCCTTGTATGCGGGCGTTCGGGTATTCAGGTGGGGTGGGTCGAGGTGAGGTGTCCAGCCTGTTACTGCGGCGTCTTGGGCGTATCAATTTGGGTGGGCGGGTGGGGTGTCCAGCCTGTACTTGCGGAGTATCAGGTGGGTGGGTGGGTTTCCAGGTTTCCAGTGTACTGTGGGCGTATTAATGTGGGGATGGTGAAGGTGTCCAGCCTGTACTGTCGGCGCTATCAGGTGGTGGGTGGTGAGGTGTCCTAGCCTATACTTGGTTGTGGGGGGGGGCCCCCGTTTATCAGGTGGGTGGTGAGGTGTCCAGGCCTGTACTTGACGGCGTAAATTCTGGGTGGGTTGGTGAGGTGGGGTCCAGTCTGTACTTTGGCGTATCAGGTTTGTGTTGAGGTGTCCAGCCTGTACTTTGGCGTATCAGGTGGGTGGTGAGGTGTCCAGTCCGTACTGCGGCGGAATTGTGTACCGGACTGTACCGGACTGTACAGGAACTGGTGCTGATCTGCAACTACACTGTTACCACACTCAGTTGTAGCAGTGCCATCAGCCATTGAGCTCTGCAAATGTATTCCATATGGTAATTGCTAAATCTATTTGAGCTGAATGCACGTATTGCATCGGTTAAATCGTTACCGCATACATTCTCTTCTTGAACAGCTCCGTGGTGACGAGGAACATTTTGGAATGAGAACTATATATTGTGAAGCCAATTGTCACTTCTTTCCGCTTCATTTTAACAGGCAAACTAAAAATGAGTCACATTTTAAGTTATGTAACGATTGGAAACAAATACGCAATAAAAATAACTGATGCCAATGGATTTCGGCCCTTTATTCCAATGACCACTTCAATTGCATCCAGCACGTTTTGTGCAATTCTGTGACATACGAAGTTGGGATGGGGGTGACAGTTGGCAACCTGTGGTTACTAGTATAACTTACCCGGAAACTCTCGTTGGTGAAGCTGTATATTATGGGGTTGGCGAAGCTGTTGGACATGGCGAGCCAGTGGCAGCTGATGAAGATGCTGGTCAGCAGCTCCATGTCAACCCGGTTGCCGATCGACGAGAAGTCGAGGAGCAGCGTGAAGAGGTGCAGCGGCAGCCAGCAGACGCCGAATATGGCCACCACAATCACCAGCATCTTCACCACCTGCAACATACGGTAACAAGGGCGTAAACACTGATATGTTTGTGTTGGGGTCAAAGGTCACACTCCCCATTGCTCCTGGTACATACAACCCGGTGTATATTGTACGGAGCCCCACAGGGGACGTATAATTTTTTTATTTATTAATTCGTTCCCACGAAATAACAATTCGTTCCCACGGGAACGAATTGTTAATTCGTTGGAACGAATTGTTATATCGTGGGAACGAATTGTTAATTCGAGGGAACGAATTGTTAAATTGAGGGAATGAATTGTTGTTTCGTGGGAACGAATTAATGAAACAAAATCAATGTCCCCTGCGGGGCTCCATAATATTGTGCTTAGTACGTGTCAACTGGCAGACCATGAGAGATGTCCGAAATTCAAGATAAAGTGACACGGACTCCATGCTGTAGGTGACATGTCAAATCAGCGTTCAACCGTAAACCGTTGCCATGGATATGGCGTTCGGGAATCAGTGAACGCCGCCTCAAAGGTCGCGATCTCGCGGACTTGATAAACGTAGAATACATACTCGTATATCGTCATTGGGCAGACCATAACGGTGGCTGTCACTGGAGAAATGGGGCGTATGAGTTTTGCGACCAGTGTAGATCCAGATCAGCCTGTGCATCCGCACAGTCTGATCAGAATCTGCACTATTCACCATTCCGTGAATAACACACCCGTCGTTTTCAGACAACAGGAATGAATGTGCCATTTGAGATACACTGGTCACAAATCCCATCTGTCCCATTTCTCGAGTCACAGCCATACATACGTGTTTATGGCCGCCACGGCGACAGTTATGTGCAGCGCGCTCAATGAGCGGCTCGGCAAACAATACGCCTGGACTGGATTGCCGGCGGCCGCCGGTACCGCACACCCATCAATATGACACCATGAATGGCGGGGGGGGCGCAACAACGGCACAGCCGAACTCTTTGCCGCCTGCTAGACATGACGCAGCAGCCGACAATTGCTCGTATATATCCCGTAGCCGGGCGGGATCAATCACCGGCACTGATGCTATACATGGCAAGTTACACGGTTTCCTCCTTTGCTATATCTCCAGATTCCACTTCAAACTACAGTAAATATAATATTGCAACATAATCCAACATAATCCAACATTCCCTGACGTCATGAAATCAAAAAAATAACTATATACATATATTTACAATGGCAATCACGTGACAATGTTATAGATGAGCAGTTTTCCATGCGAGGTTTGATTTCCTAAAATGATCTACTGATGAGGAAAGTCTTACATGCTCATGCAGATCATTCCAAATCTTGGATCCAAAGTAGGAAAATATTTTCCTAAAAGTTCGGAATTAGGTTTAGGAACCTAGGGGCTGTTTCACTAAACTTCGTACGACTAAACTGTTCGTAAGTGTTAGTAAATTTAGAATCGTCTGGAAATTTCAGGTGATGGATTTACATTTATTTAGCATAGGCTGCATTTGCAGCCTATGCTCAATAAATGTAAATCCAATAACATTGTTAATGTGAAATTTACAGACTATCATAAGTTTTCACTTACGAACATTTTAGTCGTATGAAGTTTAGTGAAACGGCCCCCTGCAATGGCCCCCTGCAATGGTCCACTGGATATTGACCACAACTTACGGCTATGAGTGAGTATCACTTGTAAGTTGAAAACGAATTAACAAATATCGGGGTACCATGTCATTCCGGACTTTGTACAGGAGTATGACTAGACAATATACAGTAAATATTCACACACTAGAACATGAAAACAATGGCATTATGTAATGCACGGCAACACGTAGAAACGACATAGTAGGCACCATAATGACAATTTAAGACTAGTTGCTATACATTATGCTATCATTGTCTTATCAAAACCATTTGCATTGCTAAACACGACGCGGCTTGTGTTGCCGTTATTGTAGAATCTGCATATAAATAGCCCGTAATCAGAGTCCGAAATTAGACAACAATCCAGTCCCGCATTTGTCTGTCTGGGAACAGCTGTGTGGCCACAGTAGCGACCGTCGGCCCCGACACCCACCATTGGCCATGGTGTTACCCCGGGGCCGGACATCACGTAGCCCAGGGTTACCTCGGTATCCCGGCCCGCGTGTGGAGCCCGGCTGTCGCGCCGTGCTATTTTATGTTGCCGCTGGCAGCTTCACGGTACTTTGATAGCAGCAATACCGAACGGCAGGCTCGTCTAATCCAGTTACTGGAGAACACTTTAGAGTTGTTAGCTTGTATCATGCCGTATAACAGTTTACATTGTGTTACACCATTTTCGTATTTCGTAATCACCAAAAGGGACGTGACGGCGTAACCTCTCTGTACAGCGACGTTCGTCCGACACCGGACTTCCGGTGAACGAACAGGTGAAATGTGGTCACGGAAAACACTCGCATACAGAGCTAGTTAAATTGGCATTGGCTTCAATATCTCTGGAATTGAATCTATCTACCGGAATAGGCAATTTCGGAGCGATTCCGCCAGTTCCCCCAATTATTCGCCAATTAGGCGGACACCGTCTGGGAAACAAGACGTCCGCTATCGGGACTGGCACCAGGACAACGACAGTCGTTTACACGGCAATCTGTCACCGGGCCCCCGCCGCCGCCAATGTGGACGCGTGGGTAGCTGACAGTATGTGCATTCCGTGCTTACTATATACAATGGAACCTCTCTAAACCGGACACCCTATGAGGTCCCCAGGGTGTCCGGTTTAGAGATGTTCCACTGCCAATCAGACATATGACCATTCTTGGACACATTTATGTCTTTTTGCAATCATGAGATACGTTACCAAGAAACCCATCAACATTAGATATATATGTTCTTGGTGTTCGGTTTAGAGAGGTTCCACTGTACAAGGTGTATTACGATATGTACGTACTGTGCGTTGCGTATTTACTATATATGTGGATGTATCCGGAGAAATTGGGCTGATCGAATATGTAACCAGTGTAGCTTCTGGTCAAATAGCGCACTCATGTAGCCTGATGACGATCTACATTGCTTGTTAGAAGCATGATATGTGTTTCATTAGTGAAATGGCGAACAGTGCATATCCTGGATGCACAGGCTGATCTGGATCTACGCTGGTCGCAAAACACATAAGCCCCATTTCTCCAATCACAGCCACATATGCGTTACGTGCGTCGCGTATTTATTGTGTATTTATTGTGTATGTATAAAGCATAAGTTTTGTGTATACATACAGGAAGTTGTAAGGACGCTACGGTGCCACGAGAAGTATACAAATATCATACGGTACACAATTAAAAGGCAGACACAGAAGTTATTATATTATACGTTTACCGCATCTGTAACAGACGGCGTTCCCTCCGGCGGCTAAACTCTGCCTCCACTTCCTAGTTCTGTCGGCAGGAAGAATTTCTCGTTGTAACCGAACCATATGTTTGGGCTAATTCTGCGTCATTATATTATTAACGCCCGTTGTGGCGCGTTACACGAGCGACTGACAAGTGAAGTCGGCCCAGCACGGCTCGGCTCGAGCCGACACAGTAACCCCGTCGACTACTGGTTGCTACACGGATATCATACGTATCCCGCGAGACTCGCTGGCAACATTTTTCTCCAGTTTTATCATTTGTTTAAGCTCCACTAGGGAGGCGTTGATGTTTTTTTATTGAACTATTTGGCGTCTATGTCCACAGCACAGGTGGAAGACTCGGACCTATGACACCCAAAAAAAAAAATGCCTATTAAAAAAATCCCATTACCCCACCCACTTGGTCTCGTACAGTACCATATATGCTATAGAAAGGTGGGTATAAATAGGGCTATTATAGAAAGAGCCCTCACTTTTCCGGCTCGCACAAACACAATAAACATCGATTAAATATATGACGTATGTCTCTGGCAATCGATAAACGTATTAGGTGTGTGAATATACTCACTTCAAATCGCTGTTTCCAGCATTTATTCAGTTATTCGAATTTTGTATACCCCATCCAAAGCGAAATGTGCGTGTACGAAAGAATCTCACACAGAATCGGAGGCAGTCCGGCTGGATTATCGGTCACATTTGGCCGATAGCTGATCGCCAGCTCAAACTAAAGTCGTGCACCATGACCATATACATTAGAGACTCCAACCATACAAAGTTCGTCCAATTGTGATCGTTCGCCGATCATTTTTTCTATAATTTCGTTCATTATCTGGAACTGGGTCAATGCACTATCTTCCATAATACAAGCACCGAAGCGTCTATGTAAGAACATCTTTGATTGGCTAAACCTAAAAATAGACGCGAGGACTTTCCCTTTTCAGGGTTTCCGGAAGACATACTCTGATTGTACGCGAATCATGAATGAAAGCCAATGACATTGCAGTGTTTTTTAGTAGATCGGTGAACGCTCACAATTGGACGAACTTTGTATGGTTGGAGCTACTAATCATGTATATGGTCATGGTGCACGACTTTAGTTTGAGCTGGCGATCAGCTACCGGTCAAATATGACCGATAATCCACGCCGGATGGCCTCCGAATCTGTGTGAGATTCTTTCGTACACGCACATTTCGCTTTGGATGGGATATACAAAATGCGAATAACTGAATAAATGCTGGAAACAGCGATTTGAAGTGAGTATATTCACACACCTAATACCTTTATCGATTGCCAGACATACGTCATACATTTAATCGATGTTTTATTTGTGTTTGTGCGAGCCGGAAAAGAGAGGGCTCTTTCTATAATAGCCCTATTTATACCCACCTTTATATAGCATATGGTACTGTACGAGACCAAGTGGGTGGGGTAATGGGACTTTTTTAATAGGCATTGTTTGGTGTCATAGGTCTGAGTCTTCCACCTGTAGTCCACAGCCGCTTGAAAGCTTTCGTAAAAGTCGACAACATCGTTTGAAATCAATACCCGTAAATGTAAATGTGTAAATGTAAATGCTTTAATTTAACGACGGCACTGGCTCGATGACCTTGCATGTCGGGACCGACTATTTAAGTCCCCATCCGATAGGACTAGGCTAGTGGAGCACCGTGGCGTAATGGTTAGTGTGTCGGAATACTGATACAAGGGTCGTGGGTTCGAGCCTGACTAGCGGCGTGCGTTGTGTCCTTGAGCAAGACACTTTATCCACACTGCTCCAGTTCACCCAGCTGTAAATGGGTACCGACAATTCGTAGTTGCTCTGTAAATACGAATTACCGGCTTCTCTCAAAAATCTCTACCTCCGTTGGGAGACGGCATGCAAGGTGCCGCCGTTAAATATAAGCTAAAGAAAGAAAAGAAAAGACTAGACTAGCACGAAGTGGTCTTGCCCAAGGACACACCGAATCGACCATTCGCAACGGTCGAGGTGGGATACGAACCCTGGGTCTCCCTACTGGGCTAATCCGGCCACCTCAATCAATACCCGTATAGCCCGGCCAGTTATATACGCGACAAGGCAACCCGAATTTTCTGCGGGAAGGTAGACTATCGATTGATTCCAGGCCTATACTGGCGACCATGCCCGACCACAGGGGGCACGTAGCGGATCCTAAATTGTGCACAATTTCAAGAATAATGTTTAGAAGCCACCGACAAATGTGGCTGTGACACCATTAGAGCTTATGGGATCAGTGTGGATCCAGATCCGCCTGTGCATCCTGATAAGAATATGTACGTTTCGTAATTTCGCCAGTAAAACACACTGTCTTGCTTCAAACAGAGACATTAAAAACTGGCTATTTATATCTTATAACAGTGCTTCAAACAAGCGTAATTAGGTCGTTATCACACTACAGGAGCTATTTGATCTGGAGCTACACTGGTAACACATCCCATTTCTCCAGTCACAGCCACACATCAGAGAAGCAAAAATAGCCCATAACACCTAAATCAGCCGCGCACGTTTGTATTATGCGTTTATAAACACAATTAATGTAACTATAACCAATTTACCGCCACAGCGACGGGATCCTGGCCCCTGTGGTTCCGGCTACAGATGGCGCCAGGGCAGCCGGGTACCAAGATGGCACGTCTGGTAAACCATTTCCCTGGCACGGTTGTGGCGCGCTAATTCACCTAGCAGACCGACTCCGGCTATTCCCGTACCCGCCAATTGTGATTGAAAGACAAATATTTATCTTTGATCTCCGTGTTTGTTGCAGTCGGTTCTGCCTATTGGGAAAACAAGAGAGCGCGATCACTCACTATCAACATATTAAGTGATACGAGGTCGATCGTGGACCTAGACTGGTGTCGAAAACGGCACATTCCTTATTATATCCCGTGAGCCAATAACCGAAACCCTCCCCCTGTGGGATTTTTGCAGACATATATTTCCTGAAACTACATTCAATTATGAGTGTTAATCCGTTGTCTGCGCTCTGTAACCCGATAGATGAACATATGGCGCCATTTTCAAGTATGTCACCCTCGGTATTTTTAGTATCTTGAAAAATCGCATTTTTTAATAAAAATTGTCTAACTTATATCCTTTTGTTCGAATAAGATGGTATTTTCGTACGTTTTCCGAGATTTTGAACACCATGGAATAGAATAATATACAATTTAAATAAATTTGACAATCTAGAAGTCATATTTTACAGATTTTATTACCCCACCCACCCAATTTCAATGGTAAAATATACATGTTAATAACTTTATGAAAAGTTGGTGTTTTTTCATTTTATCAATGTAGTCTAGTAGGGCCAATTGAACATATCCAATGTATATACGTCGACTATTTAGTGTCTACCACAAAATATACAAAGTGAAATATAACGTATTTTCGACCATTCCCCACCCACTCATTTTACAATGGCAATTTAACAGGTATGTAATATTATGCAATTTAACAACATTATAACCGCTTACTATGGATTGAAAACAACTCAAATATGTAACATTATTGTCCATACTTACTAAATATACTATGAGTCCGTGTTTTCGTCCGTCTGTACGGACATTTCTGAAATAAAAATTGACGGTACCGATTTTGAAATATATCCGAATATTCAAACATTTATTTCGGGGCACTAGATCATTATCGGCAACAGTAGTTGATCTACAACATTAATAATCTCGTCATAGTGGCGAGATAATCCTCACAGCATCAGGCAAGATGAAACACAATAGGCAAAAACTGAATCCACATATACTACAATTCAAGAGGCAACATACATCATGGTTTACAGTATTCAACTTGCAATACAAAATATTCTACATGTTGTTCAAGTCAAAACATCGCACCTGTGGCGAGGCAATCCTCACAGCATCAGGCAAGATGAAACACAATAGGCAAAAACGTAATCCACATATAATACAATTCAAGAGGAAACACATGTCATGGTTTACAGTAATCAACTTGCAATACAAAATATTCTACATGTTGTTCAAGTCAAAACATCGCACCTGTGGCGAGGCAATCCTCACATCATCAGGCAAGATGAAACACAATAGGCAAAAACTTAATCCACATATAATACAATTCAAGAGGCAACATACATCATGGTTTACAGTATTCAACTTGCAATACAAAATATTCTACATATTGTTAAAGTCAACACATCGCACATGTGGCGAGGTAATCCTCAAAGCATCAGGCAAGATGAAACACAATAGGCAACAGCTTGATCCAGATATAATACAATTCAAGAGGCAACATATATCATGGTTTACAGCATTCAACTTGCAAAACAAAAAGTATACATGTTGTTAATGTCAAAAAATCGCATCTATGGTGAGGCAATCATCACAGCATCAGGCAAGATGAAACACAATATACAAACGTTCCAGCCACATATAATACAATTCAAGAGGCAACATACATCATGGTTTACAATATTCAAATTGCGATCCTCACAACATCAGGCAAGTTATGTGAAGTTCTAATTGTGAGAGTAGGTTAAGATAAATCCAGACTAGTCATACGCGTCATCAGTGTCAAACATGGCATCAAGTAGGCTCTCTGCTTCAGGATCTTCTGTTTCATCAGTATCAGGTACGTCATCCCGTTCCTCTATTAACATATCAACCATTTCACTTGGCAGGTGATCTCCTTCTGTCCACTTGCATTCTAACAAGCCATTGTTCACTTCCCATGTTCATCTGGTGGCGGTATGTCTGCATTACACCGGTCAGCATTGTTCCAAATGAACGTTTGATAGTTGACTCTTGACTCTTGCTACATGCATTTTCAGTGACGATCTGCATGGTGGTAAAAGGCTCAGGTCAGCCCCATTGTACGTCGAAAGAAGATCGCCAGACATGGGGCTACACTTTTGTAGAAATAGCCCCATTCGTAGCTTGATGATATCTGTAATGTCTGATTTGTTGTACAGCAAGCATACAAAGTGTTCAAGCGTTTGAAATAGCTTTTCATCAACTGACTGAGACATTCCCAACTTCTGGAAGGCTTCAATAAACTCTGGATGCCGCTGGAGTGTTTTCAAAGGAGTAACTTTACCACGCCGAACGAAAGCACTTGTGCTATCACAGCCTGTAAAAGCAGGTAGTGCAGGCAATGCCAAACACAGTTCAGTTCCTATGCCTCCAATGACACCATGTATGTCAACCAGCCGCCTCTTGTTCCCAACTCCGGTATCTAACAGCAGTTGTTGTTTCAGCTTCTGTCCGAATTTCAACATCAAAACAAACACATCCGTGTCTGGGGATCTCACAATAATGGTGCTGTTCTCTGGTGTATGCAGTGCATGGTACGCACAATGCAGGATTAGCCGTGTATCCGCCTCCTCTTGCGATGAGTGCAACTCCTCTATCTCAACAGTTTGTGTAGTCTTACCATTAGTGCTAGTTAGCTGCATACATTGCTCCCCGCTTACAAACTGAATAGTCTTGCCGATCAGCTTTGGAGCGTACTTATCTTGCATCCATTCAGACATGAGAAGTCTAATTAGTTGTGTTTTGTTTGAATTGTTTGACAAGAACAGTTTCCAATCTCGTGGAACTTTTGTGAGAGGTCCTTTTCGGGAGCTGATGATATATGTTATCTGCAAGATCCGCGAATGTGTTTGGCAAAGCGGTCTGCATGTGTAACAGTGCATTGCCGTCAATAATATAGCTCACTTGACCCGTCGGAGGTACATCAACACTATGTGATTGTCCTTCAAGCTGGTGCATGCGTTTAGCTTTATCAGTTTTGCTGGCGAGCCATCCGCAGTGGCGAGCGACCATGGAACAGGTCCCAATGGGTAGCTAAGCACCTTTTCTGTGTCAATGTTGTGTTTGAGAGCAAGTGAAATTAGCTGCCCAAATATATTTCGTTCAGCTACTAACTCCTTTGTCTTTCTCTGCGTACCAGTGAGCTTCACAGCTTTAGCGAGTGATGCAAATGTTTTCAGGCGCAACTGTTTTATTGGTGCATGAAAGCTGACTGACTTTTCAACAAACCGCTCCTGGACAAACCGCGCAAACCTTTGTTCACAACGACAAAAATACCCGAAAGGGCCATTATATAATACCTGTTTGGCGGCCATTTTGAAAATAATTACCGTTGATAGCACACCAGAAATAATGCAAATCGATGTGAAAAAGGATCTGCCATGTGAATATGTTGTACTGACATGATTAACTTGTAGGTAGCTCATCGTGAGGTGAATGAAAAAAAATGTTGCAAGCATAAACAATTAAGTATTTTGGCGGCCATTTTGATAATTGTGGCTATTTGAGGATGGTATCCAATATAAAACTTATTGTAAATCATTTTATACTCAATTGGTGAAAAAATGATATCGCTTAACTTGGAAGAACGTGATTTAAATGACACATATCGGCCTGAACTAAAACCACCCAGTTTTGTATGGCGGCCATTTTGGAAAATGGCCGCCATTTGTTCATTCATCGGCTTTGTAGGCGCAGACAATCAGGTTTGATAGACAATAGGTTACTGAATCCGAAAATCATACTGACCAAAAATCCCACAGGGGGGGGGGGGAGTTATTGGTGGCTCAAGGTCTATTACTGGTTGACGTGTCAACGCGGAATTAAGGTGTCGGTGTCATGGAGTTATCTCCCTTCTTCCATTGACGCCTTCTTTTGTATTAAATTGTTTAAGCCCCGACTCGATTTACATGCATGTAAACTGTAGCTATCAGTGAGTGTGCTTAGGCGGCGGTATCTGAACATTATTGAAATCTAAGAAGCGTGAAACGACATTTCCTGCATTCTCAGCAAGTTTGAAGATGAGACTGTGATTTACTTATTATTGAGGGGGCCAGGCCTCCCCAACAAAATGTATCGGGTGGGTGGGGGGAGGGGGGGGGGGGGGGGGGGGGGGTGGGGGCGACCCCGCCACTTCCGCCGTCCCTGATGTGAGACGTCCATCAACTCAAAACTCCCAAATATAAGGTAAAACTATAGGGAGACATTTTGGCGATTTATCTGCACTGTTCATTTTCCATTATAAACGTAGAGAAAATGTAAACTGGCGGTCCGAAGATCAGGGGTCGATAACGACATGACGTAATGTACGCCTGTGATACAGAGACCGAAAGTCGGTAACCTCTCCGCTGCTGCGCCCGAGTTTTACATTGGGAACACTATTGCACAAGTGGTAATTGCCGTAACACGTGTTGGCGGCGTACCCTGGCACATGGAGGCTAGAAAACAATCCGAACTGGTTAAAATAAATGGCACAGAATGTTGTTTTTCAAGATGTATGCTTAGAGTACAAGCAAATACAGAGAATGGTTACGAGTGTTTAGTGTTGAAGGTTTTCCTCTCGTGTTTCGCGATCCATGTTGCACATTGAGCACGGCTATCAATTTGACCGCTGTACACATACTGTCTGTTTTATGGAATTATCAGCCCTCTGTTACTATAGTATCATATATTTCAAGATGAGAATTGGTTCAATATACCTTCCATACCACGAATACCGCTTTACATGCGTTCCACTTTTAACATAGAACGTACACGTTTAGTGGTTGTGTTCGGCGATTGCCGCAGATCTCTTACAGTACATGTATCGATGTAATGTTGTACCGGTGTATTAAATGTCAATACATCGATGTTCGACAGATCATGTATGTCAGCTGGAACCGAATCTACATATATTGGGCCGGTGCTAGTTGTTAGTCGATATATGTGTGCCAGTGGTTGGAGAAATGTGACCTATCAATCACACAGGCATTCGGCGTGTTTCGGCTTTCATCGGTATACATATGAACAAGGCTTCTAACTTTGGTCGGACACGACCTCGTATCATAACAAAATAACATGTTTAAACTTGTAATTTTCTATGCATTCTATGTATTTCTGCAGGATATCGATAATTCTCAAATTATCATATGAACTTGACACTACAATATTGACGTTAGAGCCTTAAAAACATTATTTCATTTGTTATGATACAAGGTTGTGTCCGACCTAGGAAAAGGAGCTGTAATTCGATATTGTTTGCATAATTGTGTTCTAACTATGTTATTTTAGCAAGATAACCGTAGTTCTCAAATGAACATGTGCACTTTCCGCCAAAATATTCACATTAGCGCTAATAAAATCGCGGAATTTGTTATGATACGAGGTCGTGTCCGACTAAAGGTAGCAGCCTTGTTCATATATATATATAGGGTTATAACAATGAAAGCCGAAACACGCCGAATGCCTGTGACCTATGACGCATGTACCCATCACATCCAGGCCCGTACGCAGAGGGGGGTGCGACGGGTGCGCTGTATAGTGGTATAGTGGTATTGGCAAAAAGTGTAGATCCAAATGAGCCGGCTCGTGATTTTGAGAACAAAAACACCACATGTTCATATATGGACTGGTTTGATAATCATTTTGTGATGATTGGATTGGTTGCAAAATTAACATATCAAAATCCATTCCAGTTAATTAGGGGTGAAAGTGTTAATCTGCCGAAATCTGTCCGTGGATGCGCAAAATGTGTAGCCCTTCGCGCCGTCGATAACGCACCTCCCTAAATTATTTTATGCGATATACACTACCTACGGGGCGCCAAGTGGGACATGGCTCAATTTTGTCAACAAAATTATTTTTGTGCAAACAAAAATTCAATTCTTGTGTACAAAAATTTCTTCTGTGCCACAGAATTCAATTCTGTGTACAAAAATTCATTCGTGCAAGAATCAAAATTCATAATTCAATTCTGTGTCAACAAAATTCATTTTGTGCAACAAAAATTCAAATTCTGTGTACAAAATTTCATTTTGTTGCCACAAAATTCAATTTGTGTAACAAAATTCAATTCTGTGCCACAAAATTCAATTCTGTCAATTCTGCACACGCATGTAAGAAGGACTACCATTGGTCAGAAACTGCACTGGAGAAATGGGTCACGGTCGCCGATCTACACATTCAATGTCGATGATTTATTTCTCATTCTGCCGATGATTCATTTCTCATTCTGCCATTTTGCTTCAACTATCTCCAAACAGTCAAACGTTGACAAACCCATGCGTATTTAAATCATTTGCGTTATAATTGTACACATAATTCATGTACATGTAGATCTCCCGCGAGTACTGACGTCATTTAGTGTGTATCGCAAGGTACATTTGCCCCAGTTAAATCAATAATACACGCGCTGTGGCCTGTGTTCTGACTGCTGTCTGTGTTTATAAACAGAATGTGTGTATTGGGCCATTTGAGGAAACCATTTGTAGTATTTGTGTAGATACCATGGATACATGTACTAGATGGTGTATACTGTAAATAATGCATGTAGACACATAGTTGCGAACACGTAACTTCGCAACTAGTAGACACAGATCCAATACCATTTGTTTCACAAGGTTAGATCTACTGTGAGAATACGACGTCATCTAATGTCATTTTCGAGCATAAAACGTTACCTGATAAATAGAATACCAGGCTAGTGTATTTTAATATCAAGTTTATCAGGCTTGGCTCGGAAACGGTAGGAATTCCTCGGCAAGCCTCGGAATTCCTACGCGTTTCCTAGCCTTGCCTGATAAACTTGATATCAAAATACACTAGCCTGGTATTCTCTATATATGGGCATGCTCTCAGGTCTAGCTATGTCCCGGCTACTTTATTGTTTGACCCTGTTTACATAATTGAGAGAAAATTCTGAATATTTTTCTTATTTCTCCTTCAAAGTATATATGCTTATATGGTGTGACCACTCATTTGTAATCATAATATAACCAAAATAACTGTCCATAAAGAAGTATAATATTGATATATTGGGTTATATTTTCGCATTGAAATATTTAAACCTGCAAGTGTACTCCACCATCTAGTAAAATGGACTAAGACCGATCTCAACCAATCAACGTAGAGATGACATAGACTATCCTACGCAAACTAATTATTGTGGACAAAAATGAATTCTGTCCTACAAAACTGAATTTTCTTCACAAAACTCAATTCTGTCTTACAAAATTGAATCCTTTATAACAAAAATGAATTTTGTATACGAAACGTATGCAGAATTGAATTTTGTGACACAGAATTGAATTTTGTGACACAGAATTGACAGAATTGAATTTTGTGACACAGAATTGAATTTTGTGATTTTTAGTGTTACAAAACTCAATTTTGTACACATAATTAACCTGTCCTGCATGGCGCCCCGTACTACCGCCGGCGATAATCATGACAATATTTGTCAACTTCGCTATTGGGTCGCTACTGTGAATATTGCGCTTGAAATCAATCAGCTTGATTGGCAGACAACCAAAGTGCTCGATTGCGAGTTGGCAGCCAACAAATGTTGAGAAACGTTGATAATCTGGGAAAGGTTAACGCGGCGGTTATGTAGCTTCTGATCTTGTAGCACCTTCCCGCAGTCTGATAATGATGTACAGTA
This sequence comes from Conchocele bisecta, assembly GCA_029237695.1. Classification (NCBI taxonomy): domain Eukaryota; kingdom Metazoa; phylum Mollusca; class Bivalvia; order Lucinida; family Thyasiridae; genus Conchocele; species Conchocele bisecta. The sequence goes on from CM055267.1 coordinate 1,684,288, forward strand.
TGCGTGGGTTATGGCCACATGGCACATAGGCTGATATGTACGGAGCCCCGCAGGGGACGTAGAATTTTTTTTTTTTATTAATTCGTTCCCACGAATTAACAATTCGTTCCCTCAATTTAACAATTCGTTCCAACAACAAATAAACAATGCATTCGCACGGGAACGAATTGTTATATCGTGGGAACGAATTGTTAATTCGAGGGAACGAATTGTTAAATTGAGGGAGTAGTATATAAGAGTCATAATGATACAAGTCTATATGGAAGCCACACACACGTGTGGTGGCTTCCACACGAAACTTGTAATCATTTCATGGATCTTATATACTAACTACCGCGAGACCATATATTTATGACATGAGAAGATACACCCTATTAGAGATAAGAATCCCTATGTTATACTCAGATATATATACAACAATCTGTCATACTTTTATTACGAATAAAATAACAACTGACACCCTATTGAAGATAAGAAATCCATAAGTTATACTCAGTATTTTACAGCAATCTGTCACAAATATATACTGACACCCTATTAAAGACAAGTTATCCATATACTCAGTATATATATACAACAATCTGTCATATATTTATTACGAATATATATAAACTTACACCCTATTGAAGATAAAAAATCTATTGGTTATACTCAGTATAATGCCTACCATAAAGCAAATGAGAGAGCAAGCTAAGAGTTGGGGAATTTCCCTAAGAAGTTTGAGACTCAAGAAAGATATAGCAGATAGGATAAGTAAAATCAGTGGCAAAATTGAGGAGGTTTTCAACTACCAGGTTTCAACTACCCCGCCTATAATAGATTCAAACACCGGTACGAGGGGCACCAACATACAAACTTTTTTTTTTTCGTCGAATCCCAACAATATAGGTAGTAGAAACTCGGATTTTTTATAGGAAATATTTTCCAATTGAACATATAATTTCAACTACATATGTTCAACTACTTCTCAAAAATGCAAGGAACGAAAAAGTTCGCAACCGCAAAAGACATGGGAATACGCTCTGTATGAGAAAGGACGGACAAACACGTTCTACTGCAAAACATATATACGACAACAATTTGGCAAGCGACATAGGCAAAGTCTGCTACACCCCAACGATAGAAGTTCCGGAGGGAACGGAAAATCTCGCACAAGGGGAGGGAATTCGTACACATTTGGAACCAGTTTCCGAAGTATTTGTAGACGACATGTATGTCTGGACACTATTGGCTGCAGACCAAGTCTCCACCACAAAAGCAGGGTCTCGATTTGTATCCGCGGCGGGCCCAGTTGCAAAAACAATTCTTTCCAACATTCGAGCCCACGCACACGTGGCCGAGCTGCCAGGTAGCATGCACGTACGCATAGTATCTACATCTAGGTATTCCGGAGACACAACCACGCTGTACAGAAGAACATGTACCACAATTTTGGAGACGGACAGCACCGTTCTAGACGTATTCGAGAGAAAACATCCAACAAAACAGGAACAGAAGCTATAGTAGTGGCAAAACTAGACGTTGCCGATATAGAAATAGGAGATCTTTTCGAAAAACTCCCCGCTTTCTAGAAAGCCTTCGACTAGACGGTATAGGATTGTATGCAATAGATTGTACGAGAGACTACGCAGGCACACTAGATAGAGAATGTTTGTCCAACCACCTGCAAAAACACATGGGAAGAAGAAGAGTGTAGTATTCTAGACAATGTAGACAATGTGGGAAACAATTGTATGTCCATTCTTGTTCCAAAACCCCCTATAGGATCCCTATGGAGAGGAAAATTCTACAACAAATTTGTATGCCAGATGGAATGTGCAGGTGTGTCGACAGCATGGGAAACAACGTAGCAACTACTGCGACTGCCCAGATTCTAGACTAGGAGAAACATTCGCGCACCCATGGTACAACAAAAGGGTATATGTAGGATAGAGGTTTCTCTATATGGCATAGAGGCAGCAGATATTTCTATAGATCTTGCGAAACAAGCGATGCAAACACATACAGAAAATGGGGGATCCGGAGGACGAGAAGCTTTTTTGGGAACAACCGCTCGAGAAAACAGTGGAAAGCACTAGCTTCTGCTATACATTGCAACCTTGTCTACTCTCGAAACAGACGAAAACACTGTACGCCATATATTGGGGGACACTCGGGGACACGAAGGCTATGCGGAGTATACAAAGTGTACCAAGACCAAGATATACATACGTTTGAGGAGACATACTTGCCTCTGTGGGTATCTGCATTTGGATTTGTAGGCCTTCCTATACACGCGGTAGTGTTGGACCAGGACGAAGATGGAGTAGGTACGACTTTGCAAACATATAGAAAAACAGAAGGTGGAACATATCTAGCAAGAAGCAAGGCACCGCTTGCGCGACATGCAAAGGAATTTCCAGAACCTCGCGATGGCATTCGCCCACTAGTGGATACAGAGTTCGTACGGTGGCAATGGAATCGGAAGTTTTGGCACGGCGATAGAACAGGTATACCGTTTCCGATAGAGAAGGTGGAGACTACCAGAGAAACCTGCCTACTATCCACGCGGGACAGAGTTGCACGACTGGCGGAAGAGAAATTGTTGCTGGAGGAGAACAATTGGCGCGTATCTGTGGAAAGAGAACGGGAACGGCAATGTAAAGAAACGTTTGGAGTGGGAAGAGATAGTTCTACGGCGAAAGAGGCCCGCGAGAAGCTGGAAGAAGTGTCCGACAGGAAAAACACACTAGAAAAAAAGATAGAGTAAACTACGACAACCACTACAGAGGCAAGCACCGAGTTTCGCACACACAAGAAATCTACAAAACTTCTAGACTGTGGGCAGACAGAGACAAACCGTTCGTTCCAGTCCACGTGGAGGTGCTTGGGTTCCAAAACATCCAAAAACACAGAAACCTTTGGAGGCACAATTCTGGCAATACAGACAAGAATCTAGAAGGAGAACCCCATCCCAGGACAAGGGCCGTTTCCTATGCTGTGTTGGGCACCGAAAGCCCTTTCGATGTTCTATCCACCCACAAAATATTGGAGAGATATGCTATCGCAGAAGTATTTGGAAGGTACAACCATTCTACCTATGTGGTACCACACATTTTCACTAGAATTCGATGTGGAAGGATTCTCCGAACCATTCGGGACACAAGGGAACCGCAGAGCCCTCCTAGGAATATTGTAGCACCAAAAGGGTTTGCAAAACTGTTGGAAAAGCTAGACGAGAGAGTAGAGAGAATAGAGACATGCAAAGAGATGGACACCACAGTGG
>CM055267.1:1688052-1839288 GCA_029237695.1 Conchocele bisecta
CCATAATATTGTGCTTAGTACGTGTCAACTGGCAGACCATGAGAGATGTCCGAAATTCAAGATAAAGTGACACGGACTCCATGCTGTAGGTGACATGTCAAATCAGCGTTCAACCGTAAACCGTTGCCATGGATATGGCGTTCGGGAATCAGTGAACGCCGCCTCAAAGGTCGCGATCTCGCGGACTTGATAAACGTAGAATACATACTCGTATATCGTCATTGGGCGACCATAACGGTGGCTGTCACTGGAGAAATGGGGCGTATGAGTTTTGCGACCAGTGTAGATCCAGATCAGCCTGTGCATCCGCACAGTCTGATCAGAATCTGCACTATTCACCATTCCGTGAATAACACACCCGTCGTTTTCAGGCAACAGGAATGAATGTGCCATTTGAGATACACTGGTCACAAATCCCATCTGTCCCATTTCTCGAGTCACAGCCATACATACGTGTTTATGGCCGCCACGGCGACAGTTATGTGCAGCGCGCTCAATGAGCGGCTCGGCAAACAATACGCCTGGACTGGATTGCCGGCGGCCGCCGGTACCGCACACCCATCAATATGACACCATGAATGGCGGGGCGCAACAACGGCACAGCCGAACTCTTTGCCGCCTGCTAGACATGACGCAGCAGCCGACAATTGCTCGTATATATCCCGTAGCCGGGCGGGATCAATCACCGGCACTGATGCTATACATGGCAAGTTACACGGTTTCCTCCTTTGCTATATCTCCAGATTCCACTTCAAACTACAGTAAATATAATATTGCAACATAATCCAACATAATCCAACATTCCCTGACGTCATGAAATCAAAAAAATAACTATATACATATATTTACAATGGCAATCACGTGACAATGTTATAGATGAGCAGTTTTCCATGCGAGGTTTGATTTCCTAAAATGATCTACTGATGAGGAAAGTCTTACATGCTCATGCAGATCATTCCAAATCTTGATCCAAAGTAGGAAAATATTTTCCTAAAAGTTCGGAATTAGGTTTAGGAACCTAGGGGCTGTTTCACTAAACTTCGTACGACTAAACTGTTCGTAAGTGTTAGTAAATTTAGAATCGTCTGGAAATTTCAGGTGATGGATTTACATTTATTTAGCATAGGCTGCATTTGCAGCCTATGCTCAATAAATGTAAATCCAATAACATTGTTAATGTGAAATTTACAGACTATCATAAGTTTTCACTTACGAACATTTTAGTCGTATGAAGTTTAGTGAAACGGCCCCCTGCAATGGCCCCTGCAATGGTCCACTGGATATTGACCACAACTTACGGCTATGAGTGAGTATCACTTGTAAGTTGAAAACGAATTAACAAATATCGGGGTACCATGTCATTCCGGACTTTGTACAGGAGTATGACTAGACAATATACAGTAAATATTCACACACTAGAACATGAAAACAATGGCATTATGTAATGCACGGCAACACGTAGAAACGACATAGTAGGCACCATAATGACAATTTAAGACTAGTTGCTATACATTATGCTATCATTGTCTTATCAAAACCATTTGCATTGCTAAACACGACGCGGCTTGTGTTGCCGTTATTGTAGAATCTGCATATAAATAGCCCGTAATCAGAGTCCGAAATTAGACAACAATCCAGTCCCGCATTTGCTGTCTTGGGAACAGCTGTGTGGCCACAGTAGCGACCGTCGCCCCGACACCACCATTGCCATGGTGTTACCCCGGGGCCGGACATCACGTAGCCCAGGGTTACCTCGGTATCCCGGCGCGGCGTGTGGAGCCCGGCTGTCGCGCCGTGCTATTTTATGTTGCCGCTGGCAGCTTCACGGTACTTTGATAGCAGCAATACCGAACGGCAGGCTCGTCTAATCCAGTTACTGGAGAACACTTTAGAGTTGTTAGCTTGTATCATGCCGTATAACAGTTTACATTGTGTTACACCATTTTCGTATTTCGTAATCACCAAAAGGGACGTGACGCGTAACCTCTCTGTACAGCGACGTTCGTCCGACACCGGACTTCCGGTGAACGAACAGGTGAAATGTGGTCACGGAAAACACTCGCATACAGAGCTAGTTAATTGGCATTGGCTTCAATATCTCTGGAATTGAATCTATCTACCGGAATAGGCAATTTCGGAGCGATTCCGCCAGTTCCCCCAATTATTCGCCAATTAGGCGGACACCGTCTGGGAAACAAGACGTCCGCTATCGGGACTGGCACCAGGACAACGACAGTCGTTTACACGGCAATCTGTCACCGGGCCCCCGCCGCCGCCAATGTGGACGCGTGGGTAGCTGACAGTATGTCGCTTCCCGTGCTTACTATACAATGGAACCTCTCTAAACCGGACACCCTATGAGGTCCCCAGGGTGTCCGGTTTAGAGATGTTCCACTGCCAATCAGACATATGACCATTCTTGGACACATTTATGTCTTTTTGCAATCATGAGATACGTTACCAAGAAACCCATCAACATTAGATATATATGTTCTTGGTGTTCGGTTTAGAGAGGTTCCACTGTACAAGGTGTAATTACGATATGTACGTACTGTGCGTTGCGTATTTACTATATATGTGGATGTATCCGGAGAAATTGGGCTGATCGAATATGTAACCAGTGTAGCTTTCTGGTCAAATCAAATAGCGCACTCATGTAGCCTGATGACGATCTACATTGCTTGTTAGAAGCATGATATGTGTTTCATTAGTGAAATGGCGAACAGTGCATATCCTGGATGCACAGGCTGATCTGGATCTACGCTGGTCGCAAAACACATAAGCCCCATTTCTCCAATCACAGCCACATATGCGTTACGTGCGTCGCGTATTTATTGTGTATTTATTGTGTATGTATAAAGCATAAGTTTTGTGTATACATACAGGAAGTTGTAAGGACGCTACGGTGCCACGAGAAGTATACAAATATCATACGGTACACAATTAAAAGGCAGACACAGAAGTTATTATATTATACGTTTACCGCATCTGTAACAGACGGCGTTCCCTCCGGCGGCTAAACTCTGCCTCCACTTCCTAGTTCTGTCGGCAGGAAGAATTTCTCGTTGTAACCGAACCATATGTTTGGGCTAATTCTGCGTCATTATATTATTAACGCCCGTTGTGGCGCGTTACACGAGCGACTGACAAGTGAAGTCGGCCCAGCACGGCTCGGCTCGAGCCGACACAGTAACCCCGTCGACTACTGGTTGCTACACGGATATCATACGTATCCCGCGAGACTCGCTGGCAACATTTTTCTCCAGTTTTATCATTTGTTTAAGCTCCACTAGGGAGGCGTTGATGTTTTTTTATTGAACTATTTGGCGTCTATGTCCACAGCACAGGTGGAAGACTCGGACCTATGACACCCAAAAAAAAAAAATGCCTATTAAAAAAATCCCATTACCCCACCCACTTGGTCTCGTACAGTACCATATATGCTATAGAAAGGTGGGTATAAATAGGGCTATTATAGAAAGAGCCCTCACTTTTCCGGCTCGCACAAACACAATAAACATCGATTAAATATATGACGTATGTCTCTGGCAATCGATAAACGTATTAGGTGTGTGAATATACTCACTTCAAATCGCTGTTTCCAGCATTTATTCAGTTATTCGAATTTTGTATACCCCATCCAAAGCGAAATGTGCGTGTACGAAAGAATCTCACACAGAATCGGAGGCAGTCCGGCTGGATTATCGGTCACATTTGGCCGATAGCTGATCGCCAGCTCAAACTAAAGTCGTGCACCATGACCATATACATTAGAGACTCCAACCATACAAAGTTCGTCCAATTGTGATCGTTCGCCGATCATTTTTTCTATAATTTCGTTCATTATCTGGAACTGGGTCAATGCACTATCTTCCATAATACAAGCACCGAAGCGTCTATGTAAGAACATCTCTGATTGGCTAAACCTAAAAATAGACGCGAGGACTTTCCCTTTTCAGGGTTTCCGGAAGACATACTCTGATTGTACGCGAATCATGAATGAAAGCCAATGACATTAGAAAAAAGTGTTTTTTAGATCGGTGAACGCTCACAATTGGACGAACTTTGTATGGTTGGAGCTACTAATCATGTATATGGTCATGGTGCACGACTTTAGTTTGAGCTGGCGATCAGCTACCGGTCAAATATGACCGATAATCCACGCCGGATGGCCTCCGAATCTGTGTGAGATTCTTTCGTACACGCACATTTCGCTTTGGATGGGATATACAAAATGCGAATAACTGAATAAATGCTGGAAACAGCGATTTGAAGTGAGTATATTCACACACCTAATACCTTTATCGATTGCCAGACATACGTCATACATTTAATCGATGTTTATTGTGTTTGTGCGAGCCGGAAAAGAGAGGGCTCTTTCTATAATAGCCCTATTTATACCCACCTTTATATAGCATATGGTACTGTACGAGACCAAGTGGGTGGGGTAATGGGACTTTTTTAATAGGCATTGTTTGGTGTCATAGGTCTGAGTCTTCCACCTGTAGTCCACAGCCGCTTGAAAGCTTTCGTAAAAGTCGACAACATCGTTTGAAATCAATACCCGTAAATGTAAATGTGTAAATGTAAATGCTTTAATTTAACGACGGCACTGGGCTCGATGACCTTGCATGTCGGGACCGACTATTTAAGTCCCCATCCGATAGGACTAGGCTAGTGGAGCACCGTGGCGTAATGGTTAGTGTGTCGGAATACTGATACAAGGGTCGTGGGTTCGAGCCTGACTAGCGGCGTGCGTTGTGTCCTTGAGCAAGACACTTTATCCACACTGCTCCAGTTCACCCAGCTGTAAATGGGTACCGACAATTCGTAGTTGCTCTGTAAATACGAATTACCGGCTTCTCTCAAAAATCTCTACCTCCGTTGGGAGACGGCATGCAAGGTGCCGCCGTTAAATATAAGCTAAAGAAAGAAAAGAAAAGACTAGACTAGCACGAAGTGGTCTTGCCCAAGGACACACCGAATCGACCATTCGCAACGGTCGAGGTGGGATACGAACCCGGGGTCTCCCTACTGGGCTAATCCGGCCACCTCAATCAATACCCGTATAGCCCGGCCAGTTATATACGCGACAAGGCAACCCGAATTTTCTGCGGGAAGGTAGACTATCGATTGATTCCAGGCCTATACTGGCGACCATGCCCGACCACAGGGGGCACGTAGCGGATCCTAAATTGTGCACAATTTCAAGAATAATGTTTAGAAGCCACCGACAAATGTGGCTGTGACACCATTAGAGCTTATGGGATCAGTGTGGATCCAGATCCGCCTGTGCATCCTGATAAGAATATGTACGTTTCGTAATTTCGCCAGTAAAACACACTGTCTTGCTTCAAACAGAGACATTAAAAACTGGCTATTTATATCTTATAACAGTGCTTCAAACAAGCGTAATAGGTCGTTATCACACTACAGGAGCTATTTGATCTGGAGCTACACTGGTAACACATCCCATTTCTCCAGTCACAGCCACACATCAGAGAAGCAAAAATAGCCCATAACACCTAAATCAGCCGCGCACGTTTGTATTATGCGTTTATAAACACAATTAATGTAACTATAACCAATTTACCGCCACAGCGACGGGATCCTGGCCCCTGTGGTTCCGGCTACAGATGGCGCCAGGGCAGCCGGGTACCAAGATGGCACGTCTGGTAAACCATTTCCCTGGCACGGTTGTGGCGCGCTAATTCACCTAGCAGACCGACTCCGGCTATTCCCGTACCCGCCAATTGTGATTGAAAGACAAATATTTATCTTTGATCTCCGTGTTTGTTGCAGTCGGTTCTGCCTATTGGGAAAACAAGAGAGCGCGATCACTCACTATCAACATATTAAGTGATACGAGGTCGATCGTGGACCTAGACTGGTGTCGAAAACGGCACATTCCTTATTATATCCCGTGAGCCATAATCCGAAACCCTCCCCCCTGTGGGATTTTTGCAGACATATATTTCCTGAAACTACATTCAATTATGAGTGTTAATCCGTTGTCTGCGCTCTGTAACCCGATAGATGAACATATGGCGCCATTTTCAAGTATGTCACCCTCGGTATTTTTAGTATCTTGAAAAATCGCATTTTTTAATAAAAATTGTCTAACTTATATCCTTTTGTTCGAATAAGATGGTATTTTCGTACGTTTTCCGAGATTTTGAACACCATGGAATAGAATAATATACAATTTAAATAAATTTGACAATCTAGAAGTCATATTTTACAGATTTTATTAACCCACCCAATTTCAATGGTAAAATATACATGTTAATAACTTTATGAAAAGTTGGTGTTTTTTCATTTTATCAATGTAGTCTAGTAGGGCCAATTGAACATATCAATTGTATATACGTCGACTATTTAGTGTCTACCACAAAATATACAAAGTGAAATATAACGTATTTTCGACCATTCCCCACCACTCATTTTACAATGGCAATTTAACAGGTATGTAATATTATGCAATTTAACAACATTATAACCGCTTACTATGGATTGAAAACAACTCAAATATGTAACATTATTGTCCATACTTACTAAATATACTATGAGTCCGTGTTTTCGTCCGTCTGTACGGACATTTCTGAAATAAAAATTGACGGTACCGATTTTGAAATATATCCGAATATTCAAACATTTCGGGGCACTAGATCATTATCGGCAACAGTAGTTGATCTACAACATTAATAATCTCGTCATAGTGGCGAGATAATCCTCACAGCATCAGGCAAGATGAAACACAATAGGCAAAAACTGAATCCACATATACTACAATTCAAGAGGCAACATACATCATGGTTTACAGTATTCAACTTGCAATACAAAATATTCTACATGTTGTTCAAGTCAAAACATCGCACCTGTGGCGAGGCAATCCTCACAGCATCAGGCAAGATGAAACACAATAGGCAAAAACGTAATCCACATATAATACAATTCAAGAGGAAACACATGTCATGGTTTACAGTAATCAACTTGCAATACAAAATATTCTACATGTTGTTCAAGTCAAAACATCGCACCTGTGGCGAGGCAATCCTCACATCATCAGGCAAGATGAAACACAATAGGCAAAAACTTAATCCACATATAATCAATTCAAGAGGCAACATACATCATGGTTTTACAGTATTCAACTTGCAATACAAAATATTTCTACATATTGTTAAAGTCAACACATCGCACATGTGGCGAGGTAATCCTCAAAGCATCAGGCAAGATGAAACACAATAGGCAACAGCTTGATCCAGATATAATACAATTCAAGAGGCAACATATATCATGGTTTACAGCATTCAACTTGCAAAACAAAAAGTATACATGTTGTTAATGTCAAAAAATCGCATCTATGGTGAGGCAATCATCACAGCATCAGGCAAGATGAAACACAATATACAAACGTTCCAGCCACATATAATACAATTCAAGAGGCAACATACATCATGGTTTACAATATTCAAATTGCGATCCTCACAACATCAGGCAAGTTATGTGAAGTTCTAATTGTGAGAGTAGGTTAAGATAAATCCAGACTAGTCATACGCGTCATCAGTGTCAAACATGGCATCAAGTAGGCTCTCTGCTTCAGGATCTTCTGTTTCATCAGTATCAGGTACGTCATCCCGTTCCTCTATTAACATATCAACCATTTCACTTGGCAGGTGATCTCCTTCTGTCCACTTGCATTCTAACAAGCCATTGTTCACTTCCCATGTTCATCTGGTGGCGGTATGTCTGCATTACACCGGTCAGCATTGTTCCAAATGAACGTTTGATAGTTGACTCTTGACTCTTGCTACATGCATTTTCAGTGACGATCTGCATGGTGGTAAAAGGCTCAGGTCAGCCCCATTGTACGTCGAAAGAAGATCGCCAGACATGGGGCTACACTTTTGTAGAAATAGCCCCATTCGTAGCTTGATGATATCTGTAATGTCTGATTTGTTGTACAGCAAGCATACAAAGTGTTCAAGCGTTTGGAAATAGCTTTTTCATCAACTGACTGAGACATTCCCAACTTCTGGAAGCTTCAATAAACTCTGGATGCCGCTGGATGTGTTTTCAAACAAGGAGTAACTTTACCACGCCGAACGAAAGCACTTGTGCTATCACAGCCTGTAAAAGCAGGTAGTGCAGGCAATGCCAAACACAGTTCAGTTCCTATGCCTCCAATGACACCATGTATGTCAACCAGCCGCCTCTTGTTCCCAACTCCGGTATCTAACAGCAGTTGTTGTTTCAGCTTCTGTCCGAATTTCAACATCAAAACAAACACATCCGTGTCTGGGGATCTCACAATAATGGTGCTGTTCTCTGGTGTATGCAGTGCATGGTACGCACAATGCAGGATTAGCCGTGTATCCGCCTCCTCTTGCGATGAGTGCAACTCCTCTATCTCAACAGTTTGTGTAGTCTTACCATTAGTGCTAGTTAGCTGCATACATTGCTCCCCGCTTACAAACTGAATAGTCTTGCCGATCAGCTTTGGAGCGTACTTATCTTGCATCCATTCAGACATGAGAAGTCTAATTAGTTGTGTTTTGTTTGAATTGTTTGACAAGAACAGTTTCCAATCTCGTGGAACTTTTGTGAGAGGTCCTTTTCGGGAGCTGATGATATATGTTATCTGCAAGATCCGCGAATGTGTTTGGCAAAGCGGTCTGCATGTGTAACAGTGCATTGCCGTCAATAATATAGCTCACTTGACCCGTCGGAGGTACATCAACACTATGTGATTGTCCTTCAAGCTGGTGCATGCGTTTAGCTTTATCAGTTTTTGCTGGCGAGCCATCCGCAGTGGCGAGCGACCATGGAACAGGTCCCAATGGGTAGCTAAGCACCTTTTCTGTGTCAATGTTGTGTTTGAGAGCAAGTGAAATTAGCTGCCCAAATATATTTCGTTCAGCTACTAACTCCTTTGTCTTTCTCTGCGTACCAGTGAGCTTCACAGCTTTAGCGAGTGATGCAAATGTTTTCAGGCGCAACTGTTTTATTGGTGCATGAAAGCTGACTGACTTTTCAACAAACCGCTCCTGGACAAACCGCGCAAACCTTTGTTCACAACGACAAAAATACCCGAAAGGGCCATTATATAATACCTGTTTGGCGGCCATTTTGAAAATAATTACCGTTGATAGCACACCAGAAATAATGCAAATCGATGTGAAAAAGGATCTGCCATGTGAATATGTTGTACTGACATGATTAACTTGTAGGTAGCTCATCGTGAGGTGAATGAAAAAAAATGTTGCAAGCATAAACAATTAAGTATTTTGGCGGCCATTTTGATATAATTGTGGCTATTTGAGGATGGTATCCAATATAAAACTTATTGTAAATCATTTTATACTCAATTGGTGAAAAAATGATATCGCTTAACTTGGAAGAACGTGATTTAAATGACACATATCGGCCTGAACTAAAACCACCCAGTTTTGTATGGCGGCCATTTTGGAAAATGGCCGCCATTTGTTCATTCATCGGCTTTGTAGGCGCAGACAATCAGGTTTGATAGACAATAGGTTACTGAATCCGAAAATCATACTGACCAAAAATCCCACAGGGGGGGGGGGGGGGAGTTATTGGTGGCTCAAGGTCTATTACTGGTTGACGTGTCAACGCGGAATTAAGGTGTCGGTGTCATGGAGTTATCTCCCTTCTTCCATTGACGCCTTCTTTTGTATTAAATTGTTTAAGCCCCGACTCGATTTACATGCATGTAAACTGTAGCTATCAGTGAGTGTGCTTAGGCGGCGGTATCTGAACATTATTGAAATCTAAGAAGCGTGAAACGACATTTCCTGCATTCTCAGCAAGTTTGAAGATGAGACTGTGATTTACTTATTATTGAGGGGGCCAGGCCTCCCCAACAAAATGTCGGGTATGGGTGGGGGGAGGGGTGGGGGTGGGGGCGACCCGCCACTTCCGCCGTCCCTGTGTGAGACGTCCATCAACTCAAAACTCCCAAATATAAGGTAAAACTATAGGGAGACATTTTGGCGATTTATCTGCACTGTTCATTTTCCATTATAAACGTAGAGAAAATGTAAACTGGCGGTCCGAAGATCAGGGGTCGATAACGACATGACGTAATGTACGCCTGTGATACAGAGACCGAAAGTCGGTAACCTCTCCGCTGCTGCGCCCGAGTTTTACATTGGGAACACTATTGCACAAGTGGTAATTGCCGTAACACGTGTTGGCGGCGTACCTGGCACATGGAGGCTAGAAAACAATCCGAACTGGTTAAAATAAATGGCACAGAATGTTGTTTTTCAAGATGTATGCTTAGAGTACAAGCAAATACAGAGAATGGTTACGAGTGTTTAGTGTTGAAGGTTTTCCTCTCGTGTTTCGCGATCCATGTTGCACATTGAGCACGGCTATCAATTTGACCGCTGTACACATACTGTCTGTTTTATGGAATTATCAGCCCTCTGTTACTATAGTATCTATATTTCAAGATGAGAATTGGTTCAATATACCTTCCATACCACGAATACCGCTTTACATGCGTTCCACTTTTAACATAGAACGTACACGTTTAGTGGTTGTGTTCGGCGATTGCCGCAGATCTCTTACAGTACATGTATCGATGTAATGTTGTACCGGTGTATTAATGTCAATACATCGATGTTCGACAGATCATGTATGTCAGCTGGAACCGAATCTACATATATTGGGCCGGTGCTAGTTGTTAGTCGATATATGTGTGCCAGTGGTTGGAGAAATGTGACCTATCAATCACACAGGCATTCGGCGTGTTTCGGCTTTCATCGGTATACATATGAACAAGGCTTCTAACTTTGGTCGGACACGACCTCGTATCATAACAAAATAACATGTTTAAACTTGTAATTTTCTATGCATTCTATGTATTTCTGCAGGATATCGATAATTCTCAAATTATCATATGAACTTGACACTACAATATTGACGTTAGAGCCTTAAAAACATTATTTCATTTGTTATGATACAAGGTTGTGTCCGACCTAGGAAAAGGAGCTGTAATTCGATATTGTTTGCATAATTGTGTTCTAACTATGTTATTTTAGCAAGATAACCGTAGTTCTCAAATGAACATGTGCACTTTCCGCCAAAATATTCACATTAGCGCTAATAAAATCGCGGAATTTGTTATGATACGAGGTCGTGTCCGACTAAAGGTAGCAGCCTTGTTTTCATATATATATATAGGGTTATAACAATGAAAGCCGAAACACGCCGAATGCCTGTGACCTATGACGCATGTACCCATCACATCCAGGCCCGTACGCAGAGGGGGGTGCGACGGGTGCGCTGTATAGTGGTATAGTGGTATTGGCAAAAAGTGTAGATCCAAATGAGCCGGCTCGTGATTTTGAGAACAAAAACACCACATGTTCATATATGGACTGGTTTGATAATCATTTTGTGATGATTGGATTGGTTGCAAAATTAACATATCAAAATCCATTCCAGTTAATTAGGGGTGAAAGTGTTAATCTGCCGAAATCTGTCCGTGGATGCGCAAAATGTGTAGCCCTTCGCGCCGTCGATAACGCACCTCCCTAAATTATTTTATGCGATATACACTACCTACGGGGCGCCAAGTGGGACATGGCTCAATTTTGTCAACAAAATTCATTTTTGTGCAACAAAATTCAATTCTGTGTCACAAAATTCACTTCTGTGCCACAGAATTCAATTCTGTGTCACAAAATTCAATTCTGTGCCACAGAATTCAATTCTGTGTCACAAAATTCAATTCTGTGTCACAAAATTCACTTTTGTGCCACAAAATTCAATTCTGTGTAACAAAATTCAATTCTGTGCCACAAAATTCAATTCTGTCAATTCTGCACACGCATGTAAGAAGGACTACCATTGGTCAGAAACTGCACTGGAGAAATGGGTCACGGTCGCCGATCTACACATTTCAATGTCGATGATTTATTTCTCATTCTGCCGATGATTCATTTCTCATTCTGCCATTTTGCTTCAACTATCTCCAAACAGTCAAACGTTGACAAACCCATGCGTATTTAAACTCATTTGCGTTATAATTGTACACATAATTCATGTACATGTAGATCTCCCGCGAGTACTGACGTCATTTAGTGTGTATCGCAAGGTACATTTGCCCCAGTTAAATCAATAATACACGCGCTGTGGCCTGTGTTCTGACTGCTGTCTGTGTTTATAAACAGAATGTGTGTATTGGGCCATTTGAGGAAACCATTTGTAGTATTTGTGTAGATACCATGGATACATGTACTAAGATGGTGTATACTGTAAATAATGCATGTAGACACATAGTTGCGAACACGTAACTTCGCAACTAGTAGACACAGATCCAATACCATTTGTTTCACAAGGTTAGATCTACTGTGAGAATACGACGTCATCTAATGTCATTTTCGAGCATAAAACGTTACCTGATAAATAGAATACCAGGCTAGTGTATTTTAATATCAAGTTTATCAGGCTTGGCTCGGAAACGGTAGGAATTCCTCGGCAAGCCTCGGAATTCCTACGCGTTTCCTAGCCTTGCCTGATAAACTTGATATCAAAATACACTAGCCTGGTATTCTCTATATATGGGCATGCTCTCAGGTCTAGCTATGTCCCGGCTACTTTATGTTTGACCCTGTTTACATAATTGAGGGAAAATTCTGAATATTTTTCTTATTTCTCCTTCAAAGTATATATGCTTATATGGTGTGACCACTCATTTGTAATCATAATATAACCAAAATAACTGTCCATAAAGAAGTATAATATTGATATATTGGGTTATATTTTCGCATTGAAATATTTAAACCTGCAAGTGTACTCCACCATCTAGTAAAATGGACTAAGACCGATCTCAACCAATCAACGTAGAGATGACATAGACTATCCTACGCAAACTAATTATTGTGGACAAAAATGAATTCTGTCCTACAAAACTGAATTTTCTTCACAAAACTCAATTCTGTCTTACAAAATTGAATCCTTTATAACAAAAATGAATTTTGTATACGAAACGTATGCAGAATTGAATTTTGTGACACAGAATTGAATTTTGTGACACAGAATTGACAGAATTGAATTTTGTGACACAGAATTGAATTTTGTGATTTTTAGTGTTACAAAACTCAATTTTGTACACATAATTTAACCTGTCCTGCATGGCGCCCCGTACTACCGCCGGCGATAATCATGACAATATTTGTCAACTTCGCTATTGGGTCGCTACTGTGAATATTGCGCTTGAAATCAATCAGCTTGATTGGCAGACAACCAAAGTGCTCGATTGCGAGTTGGCAGCCAACAAATGTTGAGAAACGTTGATAATCTGGGAAAGGTTAACGCGGCGGTTATGTAGCTTCTGATCTTGTAGCACCTTCCCGCAGTCTGATAATGATGTACAGTATGCGTGGGTTATGGCCACATGGCACATAGGCTGATATGTACGGAGCCCCGCAGGGGACGTAGAATTTTTTTTTTTTATTAATTCGTTCCCACGAATTAACAATTCGTTCCCTCAATTTAACAATTCGTTCCAACAACATAACAATGCATTCGCACGGGAACGAATTGTTATATCGTGGGAACGAATTGTTAATTCGAGGGAACGAATTGTTAAATTGAGGGAGTAGTATATAAGAGTCATAATGATACAAGTCTATATGGAAGCCACACACTACGTGTGGTGGCTTCCACACGAAACTTGTAATCATTATGACTCTTATATACTACTACCGCGAGACCATATATTTATGACATGAGAAGATACACCCTATTAGAGATAAGAATCCCTATGTTATACTCAGTATATATATACAACAATCTGTCATACTTTTATTACGAATAAAATAACAACTGACACCCTATTGAAGATAAGAAATCCATAAGTTATACTCAGTATTTTACAGCAATCTGTCACAAATATATACTGACACCCTATTAAAGACAAGTTATCCATATACTCAGTATATATATACAACAATCTGTCATATATTTATTACGAATATATATAAACTTACACCCTATTGAAGATTAAAAAATCTATTGGTTATACTCAGTATAATGCCTACCATAAAGCAAATGAGAGAGCAAGCTAAGAGTTGGGGAATTTCCCTAAGAAGTTTGAGACTCAAGAAAGATATAGCAGATAGGATAAGTAAAATCAGTGGCAAAATTGAGGAGGTTTTCAACTACCAGGTTTCAACTACCCCGCCTATAATAGATTCAAACACCGGTACGAGGGGCACCAACATACAAACTTTTTTTTTTCGTCGAATCCCAACAATATAGGTAGTAGAAACTCGGATTTTTTATAGGAAATATTTTCCAATTGAACATATAATTTCAACTACATATAGTTCAACTACTTCTCAAAAATGCAAGGAACGAAAAAGTTCGCAACCGCAAAAGCATGGGAATACGCTCTGTATGAGAAAGGACGGACAAACACGTTCTACTGCAAAACATATATACGACAACAATTTGGCAAGTGACATAGGCAAAGTCTGCTACACCCCAACGATAGAAGTTCCGGAGGGAACGGAAAATCTCGCACAAGGGGAGGGAATTCGTACACATTTGGAACCAGTTTCCGAAGTATTTGTAGACGACATGTATGTCTGGACACTATTGGCTGCAGACCAAGTCTCCACCACAAAAGCAGGGTCTCGATTTGTATCCGCGGCGGGCCCAGTTGCAAAAACAATTCTTTCCAACATTCGAGCCCACGCACACGTGGCCGAGCTGCCAGGTAGCATGCACGTACGCATAGTATCTACATCTAGGTATTCCGGAGACACAACCACGCTGTACAGAAGAACATGTACCACAATTTTGGAGACGGACAGCACCGTTCTAGACGTATTCGAGAGAAAACATCCAACAAAACAGGAAACAGAAGCTATAGTAGTGGCAAAACTAGACGTTGCCGATATAGAAATAGGAGATCTTTTCGAAAAACTCCCCCGCTTTCTAGAAAGCCTTCGACTAGACGGTATAGGATTGTATGCAATAGATTGTACGAGAGACTACGCAGGCACACTAGATAGAGAATGTTTGTCCAACCACCTGCAAAACACATGGGAAGAAGAAGAGTGTAGTATTCTAGACAATGTAGACAATGTGGGAAACAATTGTATGTCCATTCTTGTTCCAAAACCCCCTATAGGATCCCTATGGAGAGGAAAATTCTACAACAAATTTGTATGCCAGATGGAATGTGCAGGTGTGTCGACAGCATGGGAAACAACGTAGCAAACTACTGCGACTGCCCAGATTCTAGACTAGGAGAAACATTCGCGCACCCACTGGTACAACAAAAGGGTATATGTAGGATAGAGGTTTCTCTATATGGCATAGAGGCAGCAGATATTTCTATAGATCTTGCGAAACAAGCGATGCAACACATACAGAAAATGGGGGATCCGGAGGACGAGAAGCTTTTTTGGGAACAACCGCTCGAGAAACAGTGGAAAGCACTAGCTTCTGCTATACATTGCAACCTTGTTCTACTCTCGAAACAGACGAAAACACTGTACGCCATATATTGGGGACACTCGGGGACACGAAGGCTATGCGGAGTATACAAAGTGTACCAAGACCAAGATATACATACGTTTGAGGAGACATACTTGCCTCTGTGGGTATCTGCATTTGGATTTGTAGGCCTTCCTATACACGCGGTAGTGTTGGACCAGGACGAAGATGGAGTAGGTACGACTTTGCAAACATATAGAAAAACAGAAGGTGGAACATATCTAGCAAGAAGCAAGGCACCGCTTGCGCGACATGCAAAGGAATTTCCAGAACCTCGCGATGGCATTCGCCACTAGTGGATACAGAGTTCGTACGGTGGCAATGAATCGGAAGTTTTGGCACGGCGATAGAACAGGTATACCGTTTCCGATAGAGAAGGTGGAGACTACCAGAGAAACCTGCCTACTATCCACGCGGGACAGAGTTGCACGACTGGCGGAAGAGAAATTGTTGCTGGAGGAGAACAATTGGCGCGTATCTGTGGAAAGAGAACGGGGAACGGCAATGTAAAGAAAACGTTTGGAGTGGGAAGAGATAGTTCTACGGCAGAAAGAGGCCCGCGAGAAGCTGGAAGAAGTGTCCGACAGGAAAAAACACACTAGAAAAAAAGATAGAGAAACTACGACAACCACTACACGAGGCAAGCACCGAGTTTCGCACACACAAGAAATCTACAAAACTTCTAGACCTGTGGGCAGACAGAGACAAACCGTTCGTTCCAGTCCACGTGGAGGTGCTTGGGTTCCAAAACATCCCAAAAACACAGAAAACCTTTGGAGGCACAATTCTGGCAATACAGACAAGAACTCTAGAAGGAGAACCCCATCCAGGACAAGGGCCGTTTCCTATGCTGTGTTGGGCACCGAAAGCCCTTTCCGATGTTCTATCCACCCACAAAATATTGGAGAGATATGCTATCGCAGAAGTATTTGGAAGAGTACAACCATTCTACCTATGTGGTACCACACATTTTCCACTAGAATTCGATGTGGAAGGATTCTCCGAACCATTCGGGACACAAGGGAACCGCAGAGCCCTCCTAGGAAATATTGTAGCACCAAAAGGGTTTGCAAAACTGTTGGAAAAGCTAGACGAGGAAGAGATAGAGAGAATAGAGACATGCAAAGAGATGGACACCACAGTGGAACATTTCGACAAGATGGAATATCTGCGGAACAAGAAGTGGATACTATGCGAGAAACTAGAAACCCTGCCGGTAGACACAGAATTCCGAATATCTGGATATGGAGAGCACCTGTATCGCGGAAAGGAAAGGTACATATTGCAAATAGGCAATGATCTATACTGTTCGAACGCATTCGTGAGGCCCAATTGGAGGCAAACCCCAAACTTCTAGAAAGACCGATTCTACTACGCACACTACAACTAGGCACGACAAAAACAAAGAACAAGGAAATGCGGGTATCCATGCTGCCAGCTTTGTAGACCCCCCAAACAAAACAACTATGCAACACAAAGAGCTACGCCATGTAGAAAGGGTCGCGCCCTCCAGAGTGCTGGTGTACGGAGTCGCTAGTTTCCTTCGGCATACTGGACTGTTTTGCGGAGTGCACGAACTGGGTGTCGGAGTCTACTTTGCTCTTCCAGAGTC
Source organism: Conchocele bisecta (assembly GCA_029237695.1). Lineage (NCBI taxonomy): Eukaryota > Metazoa > Mollusca > Bivalvia > Lucinida > Thyasiridae > Conchocele > Conchocele bisecta. The sequence goes on from CM055267.1 coordinate 1,705,208, forward strand.
TACGGGCCTCCAGAGCCACGAATGGGAATAGTAGTCTGCAGACCGTGTACGCCACCACAGAGGCCCCCAGCCACCACTTCGTATTCTCTACGGTTCTCCAGATGTCGTGCACCTCCAGCTCGTCTTTCTTCGGACACTCGGAATCGGCCGTGCGGGCATCGCCGGAAATCGCGTCCAACAGCCTGCGTTCCAGCGTGTCCAACCGGTTCTCCAGACGTCTCTCCATGTCGGACAGGCGCGTCGATTCTTCGAACGAGCTGGCGTTTCGTGCATTCTTAGTAGAGCCGTGTGGAACTCGGTGGGGCCCGCAAAACCAGGCGCGGTCACCCTGTGTACTACGGGGGTAGGGGTTTCTTGTTCTTCTGGGGTTTCTTGTTCTTCGGGTTTTGTACTACGTTCCGCATCGACGGCGTCCCATATTCTTCGAAGACGAGTTGTACCGATCCCATATTTTTTCTTTGTGTCGTCCGCAGACTCGACACCTCGAAGATTGCGAATATCTTCTATATCCTGCTCGGACAAATCTCGTTTTGGCGGCATCCTTTTTTTTTTTGTAGGCACAAAATATGTATGTATATACAAATATATTTTGCCCAATGTACAACATGGAAAATCTTGGGCCCACCTAGGCAGACATGGGTGGGCGAGGGCATGCGTGCACCACGCCTAGGCATACCAGCACCACGACTAGGCATACCAGCACCACGCCCAGGCATACCAGCACCACACCTAGAAACAAACTGGGAGGGCCCAGACTTTTGGACCGGAGAGCAACGAGGAGGCAGCGAAGAGTCTGCTGTATATTTCCAGACTACAACCCTTGGAAAAGAGGAGCGGTCCAAAATTCTGGGCCCTCCCATGTCTGCCTAGGTGGGCCCAAGATTTTCCATGTTGTACATTGGGCAAAATATATTTGTATATACATACATATTTTGTGCCTACAAAAAAAAAAAAGGATGCCGCCAAAACGAGATTTGTCCGAGCAGGATATAGAAGATATTCGCAATCTTCGAGGTGTCGAGTCTGCGGACGACACGAAGAAAAAATATGGGATCGGTACAACTCGTCTTCGAAGAATATGGGACGCCGTCGATGCGGAACGTAGTACAAAACCTGAAGAACAAGAAACCCCAGAAGAACAAGAAACCCCTACCCCCGTAGTACACAGGGTGACCGCGCCTGGTTTTGCGGGCCCCACCGAGTTCCACACGGCTCTACTAGAAGATGCGCGAAACGCCAGCTCGTTCGAAGAATCGACGCGCCTGTCCGACATGGAGAGACGTCTGGAGAACCGGTTGGACACGCTGGAACGCAGGCTGTTGGACGCGATTTCCGGCGATGCCCGCACGGCCGATTCCGAGTGTCCGAAGAAAGACGAGCTGGAGGTGCACGACATCTGGAGAACCGTAGAGAATACGAAGTGGTGGCTGGGGGCCTCTGTGGTGGCGTACACGGTCTGCAGACTACTATTCCCATTCGTGGCTCTGGAGGCCCGTAGACTCTGGAAGAGCAAAGTAGACTCCGACACCCAGTTCGTGCACTCCGCAAAACAGTCCAGTACGCCGAAGGAAACTAGCGACTCCGTACACCAGCACTCTGGAGGGCGCGACCCTTTCTACATGGCGTAGCTCTTTGTGTTGCATAGTTGTTTTGTTTGGGGGGTCTACAAAGCTGGCAGCATGGATACCCGCATTTCCTTGTTCTTTGTTTTTGTCGTGCCTAGTTGTAGTGTGCGTAGTAGAATCGGTCTTTCTAGAAGTTTGGGGTTTGCCTCCAATTGGGCCTCCACGAATGCGTTCGAACAGTATAGATCATTGCCTATTTGCAATATGTACCTTTCCTTTCCGCGATACAGGTGCTCTCCATATCCAGATATTCGGAATTCTGTGTCTACCGGCAGGGTTTCTAGTTTCTCGCATAGTATCCACTTCTTGTTCCGCAGATATTCCATCTTGTCGAAATGTTCCACTGTGGTGTCCATCTCTTTGCATGTCTCTATTCTCTCTATCTCTTCCTCGTCTAGCTTTTCCAACAGTTTTGCAAACCCTTTTGGTGCTACAATATTTCCTAGGAGGGCTCTGCGGTTCCCTTGTGTCCCGAATGGTTCGGAGAATCCTTCCACATCGAATTCTAGTGGAAAATGTGTGGTACCACATAGGTAGAATGGTTGTACTCTTCCAAATCCTTCTGCGATAGCATATCTCTCCAATATTTTGTGGGTGGATAGAACATCGGAAAGGGCTTTCGGTGCCCAACACAGCATAGGAAACGGCCCTTGTCCTGGATGGGTTCTCCTTCTAGAGTTCTTGTCTGTATTGCCAGAATTGTGCCTCCAAAGGTTTTCTGTGTTTTTGGGATGTTTTGGAACCCAAGCACCTCCACGTGGACTGGAACGAACGGTTTGTCTCTGTCTGCCCACAGGTCTAGAAGTTTTGTAGATTTCTTGTGTGTGCGAAACTCGGTGCTTGCCTCGTGTAGTGGTTGTCGTAGTTTCTCTATCTTTTTTTCTAGTGTGTTTTTCCTGTCGGACACTTCTTCCAGCTTCTCGCGGGCCTCTTTCTGCCGTAGAACTATCTCTTCCCACTCCAAACGTTTTCTTTACATTGCCGTTCCCCGTTCTCTTTCCACAGATACGCGCCAATTGTTCTCCTCCAGCAACAATTTCTCTTCCGCCAGTCGTGCAACTCTGTCCCGCGTGGATAGTAGGCAGGTTTCTCTGGTAGTCTCCACCTTCTCTATCGGAAACGGTATACCTGTTCTATCGCAGTGCCAAAACTTCCGATTCCATTGCCACCGTACGAACTCTGTATCCACTAGTGGGCGAATGCCATCGCGAGGTTCTGGAAATTCCTTTGCATGTCGCGCAAGCGGTGCCTTGCTTCTCGCTAGATATGTTCCACCTTTTGTTTTTCTATATGTTTGCAAAGTCGTACCTACTCCATCTTCGTCCTGGTCCAACACTACCGCGTGTACAGGAAGGCCTACAAATCCAAATGCAGATACCCACAGAGGCAAGTATGTCTCCTCCAACGTATGTATATCTTGGTCTTGGTACACTTTGTATACTCCGCATAGCCTTCGTGTCCCCGAGTGTCCCCAATATATGGCGTACAGTGTTTTCGTCTGTTTCGAGAGTAGAACAAGGTTGCAATGTATAGCAGAAGCTAGTGCTTTCCACTGTTTCTCGAGCGGTTGTTCCCAAAAAAGCTTCTCGTCCTCCGGATCCCCCATTTTCTGTATGTGTTGTATCGCTTGTTTCGCAAGATCTATAGAAATATCTGCTGTCTCTATGCCATATAGAGAAACCTCTATCCTACATATACCCTTTTGTTGTACCAGTGGGTGCGCGAATGTTTCTCCTAGTCTAGAATCTGGGCAGTCGCAGTAGTTTGCTACGTTGTTTCCCATGCTGTCGAGCACACCTGCACATTCCATCTGGCATACAAATTTGTTGTAGAATTTTCCTCTCCATAGGGATCCTATAGGGGGTTTTGGAACAAGAAGGGACATACAATTGTTTCCCACACTGTCTACATTGTCTAGAATACTACACTCTTCTTCTTCCCATGTGTTTTGCAGGTGGTTGGACAAACATTCTCTATCTAGTGTGCCTGCGTAGTCTCTCGTACAATATATTGCATACAATCCTATACGTCTAGTCGAAGGCTTTCTAGAAAGCGGGGAGTTTTTCGAAAAGATCTCCTATTTCTATATCGGCAACGTCTAGTTTTGCCACTACTATAGCTTCTGGTTCCGGTTTTGTTGGATGTTTTCTCTCGAATACGTCTAGAACGGTGCTATCCGTCTCCAAAATTGTGGTACATGTTCTTCTGTACAGCGTGGTTGTGTCTCCGGAATACCTAGATGTAGATACTATGCGTACGTGCATGCTACCTGGCAGCTCGGCCACGTGTGCGTGGGCTCGAATGTTGGAAATAATTGTTTTTGCAACTGGGCCCGCCGCGGATACAAATCGAGACCCTGCTTTTGTGGTTGAGACTTGGTCTGCAGCCAATAGTGTCCAGACATACATGTCGTCTACAAATACTTCGGAAACTGGTTCCAAATGTGTACGAATTTCCTCCCCTTGTGCGAGATTTTCCGTTCCCTCCGGAACTTCTATCGTTGGGGTGTAGCAGACTTTGCCTATGTCGCTTGCCAAATTGTTGTCGTATATGTTTTGCAGTAGAACGTGTTTGTCCGTCCTTTCTCCTACAGAGCGTATTCCCATGTCTTTTGCGGTTGCGAACTTTTTCGTTCCTTGCATTTTTGAGAAGTAGTTGAACTATATGTAGTTGAAATTATATGTTCAATTGGAAAATATTTCCTATAAAAAATCCGAGTTTCTACTACCTATATTGTTGGGATTCTACGAAAAAAAAAAGTTTGTATGTTGGTGCCCCTCGTACCGGTGTTTGAATCTATTATAGGCGGGGTAGTTGAAACCTGGTAGTTGAAAACCTCCTCAATTTTGCCACGGATTTTACGTTTTTATCGGAGCGTAATAAATTACGCTGGTATTTCATATATTCGATATCGCCTAGTGTTCTCATTTTATAGAATTTATATACAGGATTATAACCCCCTTATTCTTCGTAAACTTCTTCAACACAGTCATTAAAAATTTTCAATTCAAATTGTATTGTATTATCCATTTTCTCTAATAATATTGGTACTCGTTTTTTCTGTTCAATTGGACGTGAAAAAAAACATGATGTATTTATGACACCAATATATACTTTCAAAAGTCAATTACCAATATAATTGGGACTCCCTCTTCTCAAAATTATTTTCTCCAAAAATTCATAAATTTGCTGTCGGGAGACCCAATTTTCCTCGTTAACCAATTTTTTGATTTTCGGGGGTGGTGGGGGTATTATAGAGGGTTATAAATGATACCACGGTAGGTGGTATCATTTTGACTCCCTTACTACTACTGAGGGAACGAATTGTTATTTTGTGAGAACGAATTAATAAAAGAAATCCATTTCCCCTGCGGGGCTCCGTAGTTTTGAGACTACACTAGCCGCAAGTACCATGAACCCCATATCCCAGTTACAGTCAGTAGCCGATTTCACCAACATTGCAAAGTTTACTTATCTAGCAAAGTATACTTTGAGGGAGAAATCATTTATTTTTCCCGAAATGCATTATTTCATATAGACCTAACGACTGCATAGTTTGATGATTAAAATTATGCAGAATTAGTATACTGAATGTATTACATTACCACAGCCAACATGGCTGTGATAATGTCATAAATTCAGTATAATAAAATTAATAAAATTATCCTTAAATTGGAAATTTCTCCCTCAAAGTGTACTTAGCAAGAAAAGTATACTTTGCAATTTTGGTGAACTCGGCTACAGAATGCCTTCTTGGGATTCTACCATCAATATCAGTTCCTCAAACAGATCTATATATACTGTTAGAAACATAGAAGCTATGGCTACACATTGTGTCCTATCTTAGCAATTAGAACTGAAGTCGACACTGACCGTACTGTGACGTAGCGGTACGTCAGTCGTGTACACAATGTCGCTATATATACGGACGTATTGAGGTTACATTCCTATAAATTGAGTGGCTCTTAGTGTTCCAGAAAGTAGTACATAATGAAAAAATAGTGCCAACCATTTGCTTGCTTTGAGCTAACATTTCGTGGTTGTTGGCGAATTTCGGATAGGAATTATTAGAAGTACACGTACATGTACTCCTGCAACAAAATACTAAGTGAATTTTCAGTTTAATGTCTATCACACATTCATATGTCACATGACCCTGTACATTTTCGAGCGTCTGTTTGTTTAATCAAGCATGCCTTTACGCATGGTTTTAATACAATACAATACAAATTATGTTATTACACTCAGTCCATTGTACATGGTAACATGCGGTGTCGTGGACATTTCTGACATGAAGTTAACACCTTATTTTCTCATATTTTACTGTAAATTACGAAAATGCTAGTCTGATAGAAGGTATTCCATTATATCTGCACTTTAAATAAACCCAGGTGACACTTGCTTCTATTAACTTATATAGTGACAATCAACGCTGGAATGTGACCTATTATATTGCACATAGGAGAGTGAGAGCGCGGGCTTGTACGTGTGGGTTGTCGGTATGTAGGAGCCGCGAGTGGGCGGTGAGTCCTGAGGGAAATCGCGCCGCTTTACCCGCCGATTGTTGCATGTATTCATACGCTGGCAGCTGCCGACGGACCTGTCACCTGAGATTGATTGGTCGGTGCCGAACGGCAGCGGCGAAACATGCATGGAACAAGATAATTGCCGAGGCCTAATTACTCATGGGAGTCTGATGGATACCTGCCATTGATAAACGTACACGGCATTCCTGCGGTCGTCAGGACAGACTGGGCATACATGATGTTGTCTATCAGGATATAATGCTATCAATGCATTGTTGTAACATATCATGTATGTTAGACAGCACTGCTCGTGGCGGTGACATATCATGTATGTTAGACAGCACTGCTCGTGGCGGTGACATATCATGTGTGTTAGACATCATTGCTCGTGGCAGTGACATATCATGTATGTTAGACAGCATTGCTCGTGGCAGTGACATATCACGCAAGTTAGACAGCACTGCTCGTGGCGGTGACATATCATGCATGTTAGACAGAATTGCTCCTGGCGGTGACAGATCATGTTTGTTAGACAGCACTGCTCGTGGCGGTGACATATCATACATGTTAGACAGCATTGCTCCTGGCGGTGACATATCATGTTTGTTAGACAGCACTGCTCGTGGCGGTGACATATCATGTATGTTAGACAGTACTGCTCGTGGGTGGCGCTGACAGATCATGCATGTTATACAGCATTGCTCCTGGCGATGACAGATCATGTATGTTAGATAGTGCTGCTCGTGGCGCTGACAGATCATGCATGTTAGACAGCATTGCCCCTGGCGGTGACATATCATGTATGGCAGACAGCATTGCTCGTGGCGGTGACAGATCATGCATGTGTTAGACAGCATTGCTCCTGGCGGTGACAGATCATGTTTGTTATACAGCATTGCTCGTGGCAGTAACATATGATGTATGTTAGACAGCACTGCTCGTGGCGGTGACAGATCATGCATGTTAGACAGCATTGCTCCTGGCGGTGACATATGTATATTAGACAGCACTGCTCGTGGCGCTGACATATCATGTATGTTATACAGCATTGCTCGTGGCGCTGACATATCATGTATGTTAGACAACACTGTTGGTGGCGGTGACGGATCATGTATGTTAGACAGCATTGCTCGTGGCAGTGACAGATCATGTATATTAGTCAGCACTGTTAGACAGTACTGCTCGTGGCGGTGACAGATCATGCATGTTATACAGCATTGCTCCTGGCGGTGACATATCATGTATGTTAGACAGCATTGTTCGTGGCGGTGACAGACCATGTATGTTAGACAGCATTGTTCGTGGCGGTTACATATCATGTATGTTAGACAGCACTGCTCGTGGCGCTGACATATCATGTATGTTAGACAGCATTGCTCGTGGCGGTGACAGAGCATGTATGTTAGACACACTGCTGGTGGCGGTGACAGATCATGTATGTTAGACAGCACTGCTCGTGGCGGTGATATATCATGTATGTTAGACAGCATTGCTCGTGGCCGTGACAGATCATGTATCTTAGACAGCATTGCTCGTGGCCGTGACATATCATGTATGTTAGTCAGCACTGTTAGACAGTACTGCTCGTGGCGGTGACAGATCATGCATGTTAGACAGCATTGCTCCTGGCGGTGACAGAGCATGTATGTTAGACAGAACTGCTCTTGGCGGTGACAGATCATGTATGTTAGACAGCACTGCTCGAGGTGCTGACATATCAGATTTGTTAAACAGCACTGTTCGTGGCGGTGACGGATCATGTATGTTAGACAGCACTGCTCGTTGCGGTGACATATTATGTTTGTTAGACAGCATTGCTCGCGACGGTGACAGATCATGTATGTTAGACAGCACTGCTCGTGGCGATGGCATATTATGTTTGTTAGACAGCATTGCTCGTGGCGGTGACATATCATGTATGTTAGTATGTTTTTTTTGGCGCTGCCGGCAGTGATGATCAGCCTGTGAGCTTCGCTGGAACTGCAGCATAATGCCGACTGATTGTCTCCTGCGGTCGGTCTGTGGTGGGCGGGACCGGTATATCCCATTCTCCCCGGGGGGCGGGCAGCTATTGTAGGGAAGGTTTAGCTGTGAAATATATCGCCGTGCGGGGACCCACCGATCACTGATGTATTGAAATCTGGTTTGTGGTACATGTCATTGGCAGCGATACATATCGGCTTCTCGAATAAATGTGGCTGTCAACGGTAAATGGCGTGTATGACTTTTGCGTCCAGTGTATATTCATGTAAGCATGAGCATCCGCACAGTCTATTAGCGATCTACACTATTCGCTATTACACCAATGAAACACCAGTCGTGCTTTTAACAAGCGACATAGATTGTTTATCAATCTCCAGGAGTATGCTATTGGAGCAGACGCTACTTTATCCACAGCTCCCATAAGCCACATTGCTCCAGTCACAGCCAGTTATGTCCCCGGCGAAGTACCACTCCAGTCACAGCCAGTTGTGTCCCCGGCGAAGTACTGCTCCGAACGCTCCATTCACAGCCACATATGTCCCCGGCGAAGTAACGCTCCATTCACAGCCACATATGTCCCCGGCGAAGCAACGGTCCAGTCACAGCCACATATGTCCCCGGCGAAGAAACGCTGCAGTCCAAGTAAGTTATGTCCCCGGCGAAGTAAGGCTCCAGTCCCAGCCACATATGTCCCCGGCGAAGTAACGCTCCTGTCCCAGCCACATATGTCCCCGGCGAAGTAACGCTCCAGTCCCAGCCACATATGTCCCCGGCGAAGTAACGCTCCAGTCCCAGTAAGTTATGTCCCCGGCGAAGTAAGGCTCCAGGCCCAGCCACATATGTCCCCGGCGAAGTAACGCTCCATTCACAGCCACATATGTCCCCGGCGAAGTAAAGTTCCAGACCCAGCCACATATGTCCCCGGTGAAGTAACGCTCCAGTCTCAACCACATATGTCCCCTGTTGTGTTGTCTAATACACAAGACCAGATAAGATGTGTTAATCTTATTGTTTTAATAACTAAACATTCACTCATACACGTACATACAATAATGATGTTACATAATTGAGACCCAGCAGACGACTGACCTTCTAGCCAGCACTGCAGGTTGTAAACAAAGCATCTCATTGGTTGAGAGGCGGGGCTAATACAATATATGGGGAACTGTAGTATAGTCTGTTTCAAATGCAACATACCACTCCTCCCTTGTTTTACAGATAAAAGTATCATCAGATAAACTGTTTGTATAGCAATGAAACGTTAACATGATGCTGATTCATGTTTCATTACTGAAATTGATATGTCAATGTAACTTGCATCAACTGCTCACATAACTGGGATTTTAATTAATCTTTCACCAGTTTCCTGTTTTCCATACACACCCTAGTGGTTAACTAAACACATGTGACATGTATCAAATTGTGTGTTGCTAAACTCCATGACATGTTTCTAAACCAAATTGAAATTTATGTATTCAATTATTTTCTGAGGTTAGAAAGTAACCTTGTATCGAATGTTTACAGATATACTGAACATAAAAACTTTGTCATGGTGCATGCATCTAACAATTTGCGTCCATGCGAAAATCTTAGCAGCATTAGGCATTATTTCTTAGCCTACGAACACACAGCTGCTATCATAGCTATATACGACACAAACACTCAGAAGACGCGTTCTCTCAGTCGATCAGATCTGCGCTGTCCTTCTGCTGGTCGTAAATCCGGATCAGCCGGCTCATCAGGATCTGCACTGTCTGCTCCCGTACATGTAGACAGAGTGATTGGTTTGAAATGTGACGCATCTCTGGTTATTGTTTTCTCACCGACACTGACTGTGACCATAGAGCCTTTTTTCTTGAGAACTGTCGCTGGTTCAGGGTTGTAATGTGAGGACAACTTGTTCTGTTTGCTTTGTTTGACTAACACCGTATCTCCCGGAGAAATTGTAGACTCGCGGGCACACCGCTTGTTGTCTGTGTACAGTTTAGCTTTGATTTTGGCGTCTGCATCTTGTTCACGAATTTGTGAATCATCTGGTTGTATAGTGAACTCTGGTAGTCTCGTTTTCATTTGACGTGAAAACAGAACTTCAGCCGGGGAAACTTTTGTTGTCTGGTGTGGTGTGGCACGATAATTCCTCAGAAATTTGTTCATTTCCTGCTTGTAATTTCTGCCTTCGAATTTCGCGGCATTAATGCATTTCTGTAATGGTTGCATGAACTTGTTTGCATGTCCATTGGCAATCGGGTGTAGAGGCGTTATTTTCCTGTGCCGGAAACCCAAATATTCTGCGAATTGACTGAATTCATGTCAATTAAATGGTGGACCATTGTCCGTTTTGCAAACAGTGGGAATTCCCATCATGGAGAACACATTGTCAAGACGTGGAATGACGGCTTTCGCGGAAGTTGACGTTAAAATCTCCAACACGGGGAATCGGCTATAATCGTCTAATATCACCATTATGTAGTCGCCGGATGGTATTGGACCGAAAAAGTCAATCGATACTTCATCACATGGCCTGGTAGGTAGATCGCTCATTTTTACAGGTTCAGGCGTGGTAATGGGCGTTATTGCAAGGCAAGGAATACAGCTTTTACATGTTTTATCAACCAGATCGTCAATAGTAGGAAATCACACATTTTCACGTAACAATTACTTGGTTTTCACGATCCCTTGGTGACCTTCGTGCGCAAGGTCAATCACCATTTGCTGTAATATTGTCGGAATCGCAAGTTTTGTTCCGCGCAAGAGTATATCTTGTCCTTTAATTACAGTGACTGTTAATTAATTCGTCTTTCAGTCTGGCATATGTGTTATATGCAGAGTTTGCTTTACATTCTGATTTGTCCCACGTATTTATCTTCACTGACGTGATAACTTGCTGTAGTGTTTTGTCCGTCTGTACGGCACTTGCAATCTCACTGAGTGACATGGATTTCGGTACTGCGTTGTATGCTATGTAACAACAATAATCTTCGGCTACCGAATTGTCTGTTATTTAACAAACACGCGGATGTCTTGACAGATAATCGGCAATGTTCTCCTTACCGGCGCGGTATTTCACTGTGAAATCGTACGTTGCGAGCCGTAGTCTCCATCTTTCCAGTTTAAGTGGTTGTTTTGCTTTCGGATTGTCGAATATCGCAACAAGTGGATTATGGTCAGTGATCAGAGTGAACGTATGTCCAAACAAGTATAGATGGAAATGTTCAATACTCCAGACGATTCTCAGAGCTTCACGCTCAGTTTGTGAGTACCGTTGTTCAGTTGGGCTGAGTGCTTTACTCGCATATGCAATAACCCGATTTTCTTGGCACATGACAGCAGCTAGGCCAACTGGGCTTGCATCCACCCATAGCTCTGTTTGCTTAGCTGGATCGAAATACGCCATTACGGTGTCACTGCTCAGCGCGTTTTAAGACATTGTAGCGCGTTTTATTGTGACTCGGTCCATCGCCATGGTTCATTTTCTCGCGTTAGACATCGTAGAGGCTCAGTAATACTTGAGTAATTTGGAATAAATCGCGAAACGTAATTTGTCATTCCTAACAAACTTCGTACCTCTGCGGGTGTACATGGCGTGGTCGCAATTTTGATTGCTTCAACTTTTCGTGGGTCTGCAGATAGTCCGGACGCCGAGAACACGTATCCGAAAAATGCAACTTTCGGCTGGTTAAACTTGCATTTTTGTTTGTTCAGTGTCAGTTTGTTCTCGCGAAGACGTTTGAGTAGAGCTTTCAGATTTTGATCATGTTCTTCTTGCGTTTTCCCATGCACGATGATGTCGTCACTGATATTGCAGACTCCATTCAGTCCTTCGAGAACTTGCCGGATTTCATTTTGAAATAGTTCTGGTGCACTAGAAACTCCAAAATGTAACCGTTTATATCTCCACAGACCAACATGTGTAGAGAATGTGGTTATGCTTCTGGATTCATCTGACAAAACCAATTGATGGAACCCATTGCGCAAGTCACAGGACGAGAACACTGTGGAACCGTTTAGCTCCAGAATTAGATCATCTATGGTGGGCGTAATGTGTCGTTCACGTTGTATCGCTTCATTTGCTTTTCTCATATCAATGCAAATTCTGATCTCTTCAGGACTTTTCGGCTTCGGTGCAACAACAATAGGGGATACCCAGGGGGTGGGGCCCACTGTTACTTTCTCAATAATGTCAGCGCTTTCCAAACGATCTAGTTCTTTTTCAACTTGTTTCCTAACATGGAACGGCATACGTCTGTGTGGTAAAGCTACAGCAGGTACACTTTCATCTATGTGTAATTTGACTGTCTTGTTTTTCAACTGTTTTTCAACTGTCCTAACCCACAGAACAAGTCTGAATACTCATGAACTAACTGATCAGTCTTGGACGAACCTACTGAATTTATAGCAGGTATGATGTTCAAATCAACAGCAGTGTTATAGCTCAACAGTGATCCAAAATTACCAGAAATGACGTAAAAGTTACCTGTAGTAATCTTCTTGTCCGTTTCAATTGTTGTCTGGAATTTTCCTTTCATCGGTAGCTTGTTTTTCTGTCCATAAGCAAATGCTTTTGTGTCCGGGTTTGATAACACTGGTTTGTTTTTCATATCCATGTACACACTTTCATCCAAAATATTTATCGAACTCCCAGTGTCCACAAGAACATTTGTTTCATGGTCATTTATTTTCACTTTTGTTTTCGGTGATGGTCGTGTCGTGTTAACACTGTTGGTTGCAACCCCAAATGAATAATCGGCTTCATTTTCACTGCCATCTGCGGTTTTTTTAATTTGTTTAACGTTAGTTGTGTTGTCTTACTCTTTCGTTTTAAGCACTGCGCAGCAAAATGATTTGGCTTTTTGCAATAGTTGCACGTTTTCCCGTACACTGGACATCCATTCTGATGTGGATATACGCCACCACAATTCCGACACACCGAAGTTTGCTTTCCAGATGACGTTGATTTCGCCGCATTGAAACTTGGACGTGACACCCGACGGTCAGATGGTCTCAGAGATGCCGGTTTGCTCGGTTTCTTTCTGACAGCGTTGGTTTGTTCATGTTGACGGTCCTGACGGAGGTCGGTCGCCATTTTGCGAGCCTGTCTGTTTGAAATTTCCATTGTTCTGGCCGCTAGTAACAATTCTTCTAAGTTCATGCTGTCTTTCAAAGCTTTGCACCGTAACTCTGTAGAAATACAGCCTTGTATTAGTTGGCTCTTTATTTCGCCGTCTGTATTTGAAAAGGCACAATTACTTGCTTTCTGGCGGAGCAAACTGGTCAACTGTTTCCGATTCTAGTTGTCTCAGTTGTCGAAATTCGTATATTTCGAATTCTTCATTGACTTTCGGTTTGAAGTAGGTTTCTAGGGCCCGTTTTGTCAGCTCATAATCCGAGTCAATGCCTGTATTTGGTAACGTGTCATGAATGTCAAACACCTCGTCTCCAGCATAGTGAAGCAAGAGTGCTTTCCGTCGTTTCTTCGACTCCACGGACATCCCAACAAACATATTTTCCAGCTTCTGGACATATTTTATCAACGGATCCCAACGGAATGTTCGTCGCTGTAGATGTCAAATTGTTGAAATGTTGGTAACGCATTCGCCATGATTTCTGTGACAAATTCCTTGGTAACAAAATAACGAGTGTACAACACGGTTATTAGTCCTTGGAAATACGTATAATAATCCTCGTCGCCAAACTGTTGTGTTGTCTAATACACAAGACCAGATAAGATGTGTTAATCTTATTGTTTTAATAACTAAACATTCACTCATACACGTACATACAATAATGATGTTACATAATTGAGACCCAGCAGACGACTGACCTTCTAGCCAGCACTGCAGGTTGTAAACAAAGCATCTCATTGGTTGAGAGGCGGGGCTAATACAATATATGGGGAACTGTAGTAGTCTGTTTCAAGTGCAACATACCATCCCCGGCGAAGAAACGCTGCAGTCCAAGTAAGGTATGTCCCCGGCGAAGTAAGGCTCCAGTCCCAGCCACATATGTCCCCGGCGAAGTAACGCTCCTTTCCCAGCCACATATGTCCCGGCGAAGTAACGCTCCAGTCACAGCCACATATGTCCCCGGCGAAGTAACGCTCCAGTCCCAGCCACATATGTCCCCGGCGAAGTAACGCTCCAGTCCAAGTAAGTTATGTCCTCGGCGAAGTAAGGCTCCAGTCCCAGCCACATATGTCCCCGGCGAAGTAACGCTCCTGTCCCAGCTACATATGTCCCCGGTGAAGTAACGCTCCAGTCCCAGCCTAATATATCCCCAGCGAAGTAACGCTCCAGTCCCAGCCACATATGTCCTCGGCGAAGTAACGCTCCAGTCACAGCCACATATGTCCCCGGCGATGTAACGCTCCAGGCACAGCCACATATGTCCCCGGCGAAGTAACGCTCCAGTCACAGCAATACATGTCCCCGGCGATGTAACACTCTAGTCCCAGCTACATATTTCCCAGTCGAAGTAACGCTCCAGTCACAGCCACATATGTCCCCGGCGATGTAACGCTCCAGTCACAGCCACATATGTCCCCTGCGATGTAACGCTCCAGTCACAGCCACATAAGTCCCCGGCGATGTAACGCTCCAGTCCCAGCCACATATGTCCCCGGCGATGTAATGCTCCAGTCACAGCCACATATGTCCCCGGCGATGTAACGCTCCAGTCACAGCCACATATGTCCCCGGCGATGTAACGCTCCAGTCCCAGCCACATATGTCCCCGGCGATGTAACGCTCCAGTCCCAGCCACATATGTCCCCGGCGATGTAACGCTGCAGTCACAGCCACATGTCCCCGGCGATGTAACGCTGCAGTCCCAGCCACATATGTCCCCGGCGATGTAACGCTCCAGTCACAGCCACATATGTCCCCGGCGATGTAACGCTCCAGTCACAGCCACATATATCCCCGGCGATGTAACGCTCCAGTCACAGCCACATATGTCCCCGGCGGTGTAACGCTCCAATCACAGCCACATATGTCCCCGGCGATGTAACGCTCCAGTCACAGCCACATATGTCCCCGGCGAAGTAACGCTCCAGTCCCAGCCACATGTATCCACGGCGAAGTAACGTTCCAGTCACAGCCACATATGTCCCCCGTGATGTAACACTGAAGTTCCAGCCACATATGTCCCCCGTGATGTAACGCTGCAGTTCCAGCCACATATGTCCCCGGCGAAGTAACGCTGCAGTCACAGCCATATATGTCCCCGGCGATGTAATGCTCCAGTCACAGCCACATATGTCCCCGGCGATGTAACGCTCCAGTCACAGCCACATATGTCCCCGGCGATGTAACGCTCCAGTCACAGCCACATATGTCCCCGGCGGTGTAACGCTCCAGTCACAGCCACATATGTCCCCGGTGATGTAACGTTCCAGTCACAGCCACATATGTCCCCGGCGAAGTAACGCTCCAGTCCCAGCCACATGTATCCACGGCGAAGTAACGCTCCAGTCACAGCCACATATGTCCCCCGTGATGTAACGCTGCAGTTCCAGCCACATATGTCCCCGGCGAAGTAACGCTGCAGTCACAGCTATATATGTCCACGGCGAAGTAAGAAGACGCCGCGCCTGACCAGGAAACGACAAAAGTCGCCATTCGGCCCAGAACGACGAGACAACCATTAGCATTATCTTACCGCTGGATCAAAGTCAATTTCGCTGGAGCCAGCATATGCGATATTTGTACAATGCAAATAGACACATTCAATCATCCTTTTGGGGAATGTACTGTGATACAAATTTTTTGGTCAGAATTATATATCTTCTTGATAAATAAAAGTATCCAAACTGAAATAATTGTTTACACAATATTTGCAAACATTACACATGATAAACAATCGCAATGTATTAACCTCTTAGCGAAATACAATATCTTCAAATGTATGTACAAAAAAGCGACCTGGTTTTCAACAAGTTCACACATTACATGAAACACCGTTTTAGAATTGAAATAAATCATATGTCAAAGAAAGGAGAAACTAGACTAACACAATATTAAATGGAGGAACATAGATATGTTATGCAATTATATAAGCAGACATTATAGTTATAAAGTATATGTTGTTTTCATCCTTGTTATCTTATGTTCACATCATTAGCATCAGGGGGCATGTAACTTGTAACATCGCATGTTGCATTGCAAAAACATAAATATGTGTGTACGTTATCATTTTGCATATACATGTGTAAGTATGGTTTGAATGTTGAAAGCTGGTTTATACATATCATCATATGTTTTTTCTCATATCAATAAACACATTTGAAATTCTCCTCTCTAATCGCATTCACTATATTTAGCATTTCTCTGTTTTCTATTCCTAGTTATCCTATCTATTTATCCCATAAAAACCCTCAATGTCAATTTTGCATTTTGAGAATAAAAAATTAATGACAAATAAAAGCGGGCCAAGATACTGGCACGGTGCCACAGCGCCGTTGGTGGGTGGCTATGTCCGTGACAATCATTATTGATGTTACGTATGGTACCCTGGTCAAGGAAACTACGTTCTATGTTCGTGACCAAACGTTGACGAACTATACAAAACTACGCCCCGCAGGGGACGTAGACTTCTCTTTTTTTAATTTAACAATTCGTTCCCACGAAATAAAAATTCGAATTGTTATTTCGTGGGAATGAATTGTTAATTCGAGGGAACGAACTGTTAAATTGAGGGAACGAATTGTTATTTCGTGGGAACGAATTGTTAATACGAGGGAACGAATTATTAAATTGAGGGAACGAAGTGTTATTTCGTGGGAAGGAATTAATAAAAAGAGTCCATGTCGCCGGCGGGGCTAAGTACACAACAGTTACATTGGTGACACATTTATAACATAATATAATGGTCGATCACTGTAAGCCAGACTGGAATACATCCTTGGTCCACCGGGCCCGTGATCTCGCGCCACATGCCGAGTTTTATCAACCAATCTGGGACTGAATGATGTACATCGTACCTTGGTCAACCAACCTAGCAGAGAATTTATTGCTTGGTTACTGGTCGGCTGAGTAATTGTTGCCTGCTGACCTGGCGAGCCGGGCCGCGGTGATGTATACTGCAGCACGGACGGAATGTTCCGGGCAAATATCAATCAAACGTAATCGCGGTACAAATCTCGCCGGTGCCATAACTGCTGTGTTTTATTTGCACCGGCTACAATGTTAAGGTGACCATGAATCCTGTTATGCAGACAATCATCGCCATTGACCAGTCTATAAGCATACAAATAGGAAACCGAACTCGCAAACGCACGAGTAACTGTCTTTAGAACAAGTCCGGAGCAACACCAGCGTTAGAATGGACGGAATTTGTCGGGTTTACGTGACGTCAAATCGACAAATTCCGCCGATTCTAAGCATTAGTTACTGAAGATTTACAAGTTCGGTAACCTATTTATAAGACTGGCCAATCGGTGGTAATGATGAGAGACCTGTTCTCCACCAATACCAGTCCACGACACACGTGAGCGACGTGACAACCAGCGCCACCTCGCGGCCCGATGCCAATACGAGTACGGCGGTTGTGTAGCGTGCCGCCTGGACGCTTCAGTTGTATGTAGTAAATAATTGAGAACTAATTGAATGGGAAACGAAAGGCGGGGGTTATCTTCCAAGTACCTAAACGTCCGTATCTCTAACAAGATCTAGCAAGCCTCCACGTCTATTGATATGCGCTGGTTAGACCGTGTTCACATATCAAATTCAATCAAGAAAAAACGTATCTGACACGTTTAATGGAACACAAAATACAACAAAACGGGCGGTGGTAAAACAAATCACACGGATCAACACAGTACATGCATTGTATTGGAGAGGCCGAGTGGAGCTGTTGGATAGGCTGAGTAGAACTGTTGGATAGGCCGAGTGGAGCTGTTAGAGAGGCCGAGTGGAGCTGTTAGAGGCCGAGTGGAGCTGTTCGTGTCGGCAAATGATGCGGGCACACACGCAAAATCGGACGTCATTCTATCAGCCCTGAAAGTAATTAACTATATGGCAACACACTTCGGAGTATGTGCCTACCCATTGACGTAATACGTGTGGTTTTAAGTAGATGGCCTACTATACATAATGCCAGTTTGTGTACATAGAAAATATCAATGTCGAGTGATGTGCTCTTGAACCCACGAACAGAAAGTCCGTGGTACGATGTACTTTGTGTAACACTAGTTATTTGTACTTTTAATCCATACACTGCTGAATTAAAAGTTGTAGTCGATGCTTATTTTTTAACGTCCATTTTTATCAATAAAAACATGGTTTAGCAGCATTTCGGAATCATCAATTCCACTGGAGCGATTCTCAAGAGCTGCCAAACCAAATCTTTGTTGAGAAAATCAAGACAAAATATGAAACAACAGCAGACGACAATTGCTGTTTCCCGCGTCATAAGAATCTATAATGGTTAAATATATCGTCAAGAAGCGGAAAGTAAACAACATAGTGTTGACTGTTGGCATAACAAAGACACGTTAGGGCGATCTCTCCCGTGACCTTGAACGTCGACTACGAGGACATATATGAAGCACGTGCCGAACCTTTGCCATGTACTCCGTATGTCGGTCCGTGTGTCGGTCCGTGCTGTTGGCCGGCGGTCAGTCATCCGCCACACTGAGTGGACACACATTCACAATCAGCTGCCGTGTTTACTCTACAGGTCACGTGACCTCGAAGATTGCCAACCATGTAGGCCATAAACAGTACTTTTTATAACACAGTACTTGTACATACAATCGTAAGCAATGCATTCGGATTGAACGACAATCATATAAAGAAAATCATGAGAAGTTATCCCAGATAAGGTCAGTTCGTTTTAGTCTGACGGGGAACCCAATACATGCAGATACAGTTGGGTAAATATGCCTGGGGGCCGTTTCACTAAACTTCGTACAACTAAAATGTTCGTAAGAGCAAACTTATGATAGTCTGTAAATATCACATTAACAATGTTTTCATGTAAACGATTATTGGATTTACATTTATGGAGCATAGGCTGCATAATTTCCAGACGATCCTCAATTTGCACTTACGAACATTTTAGTCGTACGAAGTTTAGTTAAACAGGCCCCTGATTTGTATGCACGCTGCCCCGTGGTGGTATATGGCGGTACTAAATGGTTACATGTCTGCTTACCTGGTCCAAGTTTGGTACAATATCTCTAGTTTTCAAAACCCAAGTGATAACCATGTAATTTACCTTGTCTGTGTTTGTTGTTAGATCCGCGGGTGGTGTGTGCATTTTCCCCGCCGTGTGACATTTGGCGCACAACGAGGGACTGTGACTGATTCTTATTCTCCAAAATGTTCCATAAATATGGAATTCAGAAAGGATTTACTAATTATATTTGGTGACGAATGTCACTTTGGCGGGGTAGTGTGAGTAGGTAGTCACTGTAAGTAACTCACTATGGGGAGGAAGTGTGCGTTAAGCTTTGTCAGATATGTTTTCCCATTCACTGCACTAACCTACTATTCTAGTTATCCCGTCAACACCTACAAACAGCTTTAAAATGCAAAACATAACCCCAGCCGCATCCTCAAAATCGGAGAATCGACTAGTATGACATCCACACATATTAATACTCAGTGATTAGGTCGCATTGAAAAATGTTTCACGACACCGTGTTTCACGGCACATACGCACTGTGTTCACGGGATAAATGTGTTCATCATGATGAGCTGTGCTAGGTGTTTTTCTTTACATGAGTTTATGTGTATCGGTCGGGTATCACGTTCGCTAGACGGTAGTTTTCAAGAACGAGTTATCAGGCACATTATTTGATACACGAAACGGTTAGAATAGAGAAGACCACTTAAGGCCGGGCGCCGTGCTTCCGACCCGGTCACATTACAGGAAACATCCGCCGTAAATGGCGCGTATAATATCAGCGTCAACATGAACACCAGCGTCAACATCAGCGGTGTGCTATAACACCAGCGTCAAGTGGTTTAACACCAGCGTCAACATCAGCGGTGTTGTTCAGTGTATTCCGTTGGAGAATCATCCTCGTTCAATGGTGCGTATTACGGAGCCCCGCATGGGACATGGAATTTTTTTAATTAATTCGTTCCCACGAAATAACAATTCGTTCCCTCGTTTTCACAATTCGTTCCCACGAAATAACAATTCGTTCCCTCAATTTAACAATTCGTTCCCACGAAATAACAATTATTTACCTCAATTTAACAAATCGTTCCCACGAATTGTTATATCGTGGGAAGGAATTGTTAATTCGAGGGAACGAATTGTTAAATTGAGGGAACGAATTGTTATTTCATGGGAACGAATTAATGAAAAAAATCCATGTCCTCTGCGGGAGAAACGTCAGACATGAACATTGATACAAGTTACAAGTATAAAGTGTAATATTCACGGTTGGCGCCAGCTGGGTTTGCCGACTACAATCGTGGACTGGATGTTGGCGTTCTTATGGAGATTGCCCCCATCGCGCAGGCGTAGACAGATATTGCTCGGATACTTGTAATTAATTTGGGTCGTGGACTTGATTAGACGTGTATGACGGCGACTGTGGTATTGGACTTGATTGTGCCACTCTGTTGACATATTACCCGGCAGAATTGGAGAAAATCGACAGCCTTACATGCTTGACGATTTCTTAAAATTGGTTAAATGCCTTGTCAATGATGTCGGAAGTTGACAAACAATATCGGGAACAATATCAATCCATAAGCACGGTACTCTGAACTGTTGACAAATGACAACTGCTTATTCAGAATATTCAACGTTCGAAATCCGCGATTGATTTTCCCCGACTTTCGCTGATATTTAGCTATTCAGAGATTACTGGATATCATTGGGCAAAACGCATAACCCGCGCTGTACATAACGAATTGCTGCCCATCGAACAAACTAACCCGCACTGCATTACAAAACAAGCAATACTGAAGACGCAAGGAAATCCTACGGAGCCCCGCAGTTCCCACGAAATAACAATTCGTTCCCTCAATTTAACAATTCGTTCCCTCAATTTAACAATTCGTTCCCTCAAATTAACAATTCGTTCCCACGAAATGACAATTCGTTCCCTCAATTTAAAAATTCGTTCCCTCGATTTAACAATTTGTTCCCTCGAATTAACAATTCGTTCCCACGATATAAAAATTCGTTCCCACGAATTAACAATTCGTTCCCGTGGAAACGAATTATTATTTCGTGGAAACTAATTGTTAAATCGAGGGAACGAATTGTCAATTCGTGGGAACGAATTGCTAAATTGAGGGAACGAATTGTTATTTAGTGGGAACGAATTAATAAAAAAAATCTACGTCCACTACGGGGCTCCGTAAAATCAAATCGAACCGACCTTGTTACTAGCAAACTGCATCTAAGCCATAATCCGAACACCGAGGCAAACCAAAAGCCAAGTACAATCACAATCGGCGATTGTACGCGGACGTTTATGTTGTAATCAGTCGGGTTATCTTGTATTTTGCCGCATTACCGTGACTCGCCATAACACAAATTGGCTCAGTAAGTGTAGGGGCCTGTAATGCCCAAGTTCCGCATGCGCATCAACGCAGTCATCAGTGCCTGCACGATTCGCTAAGTAGGGGAAAATACTGCTGGGGCCCGTTTCACTAAACTTCTTACGCTACGAACTTTCTTACGTCTACGATACTTTTCGTACGAACTTCTTGCGAACTTCTTACGTGCATTTCACTAACATATTCATGCGAAATTTCTTAAGTTACGAACTTCTTATGAATTCTCCAGTATTGGAAATCCATCAAGCCGTTTGAATGTAAACTTCCGGCCCGACTTTGACAACCAGACGACAGCTGTCAAATCAACTTCCTTAGTCCAGCATGTTGAAAACCAGGAAAGTGAATTGGACTGACACTGAGTGTCCCATCCACGGCGCCCAGGGTGTTCGGAATCCTGGCCACACTGTAAAGGGCTTTTTCTCCAGTTGGCCAGGTCTTGTTCCTCGGTTGAAAAACTGATGTTGTCCAATCGATTATTGATGGCGGAGACAACATCATTAATACACCGAACAATCTAACTCCTAGAAACACCGTGGATGTCGCCAGCCTCGGAGTAGAACTCACCATTCGCCAGGTAGTACAGGGTAACCAATGTATGCAAAGTTTCAAGTGCTTGAGTCTTTGATGATGTCAAATGTGATTTGTATTTGCTTTAGCTTGTACTGTATACTATACGGGTTATGGAGTTACTATATTGGCCATCTTAGTGTATGCAATGCATCAGTAAGTTTGACCTCTTGTGGCGTTTGATACTTACCACAAATAATTTGACATACCCATACATACAAGTTTGTGCAACGTCCTATTGGTTGTTTTCATCACACTTATATACAAAGTCTGATTTCCTATTAATCTTAGGGGAAGGGGCCAAGTGGCTTTGATGTCGTATGGACCTGGAACCAGGTCGGGTTATTCTAATTTCAGGGCTGAATATATATTTTTTGTTTCGATGTAAATATTCCGTTCTGATTTTGGGATCCCCCACCCCCAATGTAGCAGGTTGAATACGGGATCGAACCAGTTGGCCAGACCTTACATGACCTTAGCCTGTTACTTTCTGGCATAATATGTATAGCACGATGTTGTCACATCTGTCTATGCTGTGTAACACCTTATTGTAATACTTTTTCTGTCATATTATTTGCTGTATGTGTCAAATGGCGGTCGAAGTGTGAAACTGTAAGATTGCTGTACATACAAAGATGGCGGAGATGGCAACTCGATCAACCATATAGTATACAGTAACAAAACAAATGTTGTTTTCTGAAAATGTTCTGGAAATGCCTTCGAACATGAGACGGACATGGGTAATATTCGTAATATGACAACACATTACATATATTACTTTTGAAAGTTATTTGATTTGTGTTTTCATCCATTTCACCCCTACATCACACTACAATTATAGTGAATCACTCCTCCTTAAATCACATTATATCAGGCTGCATTTGCTGGCTAACTGATCAGAAGGTAAAACTATAATGAGTAACTACTCCATAAGCCACATTATATCAGGCTGCATTTGTTGGGATAACTGATAAGCATCGACAATTATAAGTCACGTTATATCAGGCTGCATTTGTTGGGCTAACTGATCAACAGTTTACAATTATAGTGCGTAACTACTCCATAAGCCACGTTATATATCAGGCTGCATTTGTTGGGCTAACTGATTAATAGCTATAAGTATAGTGAGTCACTACTCTATAAGCCACGTTATATCAGGCTGCATATGCTGGCTAACTGATCAACAGCTACAAGTATAGTGAATCACTATTCTATAAGCCACGGTATATCATGCTGCATTTGCTGGACTAACTGATCAACAGCTACAAGTATAGAGAGTCACTACTCTATAAGCCACGTTATATATGGGTTGCATTTGCTGACTAACTGATAAGCAGCTAAAGCTAGATAATCCGATCTGTCTACGCACTTAGGGCCCCTATAAGTGATTTGAGAAACTTACAAAAACTTCCAAAAAATAAACACACGAACCGACAGACGGTCGGACAAAAACTTAAAAAATAAATAAACAGACAAACGGACGTACGATCAGTAGTGAGGGTAATTGTATTAATGCTAAGGATGTATCGTTACTAAGTCATGCCAAAAATAAACGGACAGACAGACAAACGGAAGGATAGGGCGAAACCGCCGATTTGACGGCAATGTTATTCATGGAATACTCCAATGCATGTTTATCGTCATCATTTTACACTTACCAGGTGTATTTTAACATGCAGAATCATCTGGACATCTGCCCGTCACGGTATCTTAGCTATATACGCTGTATTTCTAGTCTAAAGCCTAAAAACGTAACTTTCAAACCCAATATGGCGGAAACTTGTCAGATCCAGTGTTTATATAAGGAATGACGCAACACAGATTATCACTTCGATCACTCCGGTAACAAAGAGCAGACCAGTTGTTGTTGTTGTAGATGCTTCCAGCCGCGAACATTTTGGCTACTGCTAGTATTAATGTTTAGTCAACTCTAAACTGCCAACCATGGTTTAGCTGTTAACTCATCCTCATTGACGTCCATCTGGTACACTCAGCTCATCCTATTGAGTACTGGGTTGAAGAGGAAATGGCCGGTGTGGAGCAAATAGTATACATACAGATTCTCATGAGGTGTCCTCTACCCAGTTTCATATTGTATGTGGACAGTGTCCATATATTACATCAACGTATCTCTTCCAATACTCAGTATATTCTTATCCTCTCTTATTCTTAAGTTCTCCCAATACTCTGGTAGAGTGGAGTAAGCAGAGATACCCACCATATTGGCGGACTGGCGGACTGGCGGAATCCGCGCATCGTAAACAGGCCATTAATACGTCAGCCGCCTGATTCCATGTGCACTTACCTACAGCACGTGTATGCCCCGAGTAGCGGCAATGTTCGCAGCAATGCCAGTTCAACAGAGAGTCGAGAAGTGGCAATCTCATTCAATTTCTGATAAACTATTTCAACACGTACGTGGAGAAAACGCACCCCGGATTCAGGTTCACACGACAGCTTATAATTAAGTAGCTTTGAATACGGTGAATGGACCTTGTTGCTCGGTCACTTCACCCCACCACCCGGACATATCTGGCGGTGGCGCCGTGGACAATGATGACCTCCGGACACGTGGCCGTGGCCGTAAACTGGCTGTATGTCGTGAGAGGCCGCGGAGTGACAGCTGGGCACCATTACCTCCCTGGCGGCAACAAACAGCGAGTAACGAGCGCCACAGGTTAGAGTGGTGTATTCACTCCATAGGTGTGCCGGCAGGTGGCCAGCTGGCGGCCACATTACCCCGGATGTCCGCAACTATGTAAAATGTATGTTTTTCTTCATTTATTAAAGTATTGGTGACATTAAATAGCAACCAAAATACATTTACGATAGTCCATTTATCAACTGAGTACTCTGCCCAGGTACAGGGCAGTTTAAATTAATTAAATTAATTAAAAGTGAACTGACATAATTCGCTATTTGATTCTTCATAAAAAGCCTCCCTCCCCAGGACGAACCTACGGCCAGTCAAGCTGGCCACTCGGGGCTGGGTAGACTCGCTAACTCAACTCGCTAACGCTGGATCGTGTGTGAGGTAACCTGGAAAACACATCACAGCCTCGCCCCGCTCCATTGACTGTAGTTAATTTCCCGCCGAGTTATGTGGAGCCGTGCTAGCCTTACATTACACCAGCTATAGGTATGTGTACGCAAGTTGTCCTGTTACGTGTACGTACCGCCAGGTCATCGTGCACCGTCAGGTCACGTGCACGATACATTACCTGTATTCACTCAAAGACACAAAGGTGACACACGAGGCAATTCATGAAGATGCCGTTTACAACGATGGGTACACAAAATGTGATCAGTACAATAATGATGTGTTTTTTTTTATAATAATTGCTAGGTTTCTTAACTGCTTTCCAGACTGTTTTGTCATTTGTACTGTCATGTCACGTGTTAATACTCTCACAAAACTCAAGTTGAAGCTCGCGAAGTGCATATTCTTCCAACGACAAACTTCTTTCCTGTGCCATATCGTGTCCGAACAATGCGTTTCCACAGATCCGTGCTTTGAATACGGTGAATGGACCGTGTTGGTCGGTGACTTCACCCCACCACCCGGACATATCTGGCGGTGGCGCCGTAGACAATGGTGACCCCCGGACACGTGGCCGTGGCAGTAAACTGGCTGTATGTCGTGAGAGGCCGCGGCGTGATGGCTGGCCACCATTACCACCCTGGCGGCAACAAACCGCCAGTAACGAGCGCCACAGGTTAGAGTGGTTTATTCCCCACCATAGGTGTGCCGGCAGGGGGCCAGCTGGCGGCCACATTACCCCGGCCGTCCGCACAACGCCAACTACGATTTTCAACATGTAAAATGTATGTTTTTTCTTCATTTATTAAAGTATTGGTGACATCAAATTGCGACCAAAATACATTTACGATAGTCCATTTATCAACTGAGTACTCTGCCCAGGTAGGAGGGCATTTTAAATAAAGGTGACACACGAGGAAATTCATGAAGATGCAGTTTACGACGATGGCCATTTGGTACACAAAATGTGATCAGAACAATGATGTGTTTTTTGTTATAATAATTGCTAAGTTTCTTAACTGCTTTCCAGACTGTTTTGTCATCTGTACTGTCATGTCACGTGTTAATACTCTTACAAAGTCTTGTCCATATTTTCGAAAGAGTACCAAATAAATATTTCGTAATTGTCAGATCAAATTTAACAGCAAAAGGCGCTATTATGTTGTAGGTTGGGTAGGATTTGCTACGACAGTCGTCACTGTGTATCAGCCGTAGATCATCACTACACTTGTTAGGTAGTATAACGTTATGCTAATCATATTTACAAGTTGCAGACTTGATATTTACAGCGCATCAACTCGACTGGCACCGCCGTCTGTCTGTGTGTACACTGCACCTTGGAGCATCGATGTCGGCCGGGCGCTTCTGGCGATCCCAGCGAGCGTCTACGTCCAGTACACAGCGTCTGTTGTCAAACATTACCGCATGCGCCAGTCTTGTCAATATTTGTTAATTTCTTTATGTATTAGTACTTGTATATTGTAATTGAAATAAAGCAGCTTGATTGGATGAGCCTGAGCTGTGCTACAGCTCAGGCTCAGACAATCAAAATTCTTGATTGCTAGTTGGCATTGCTAACAGATGATCAGAAGCGTTGGAAATATGGGCAATATTAACGCAGACGGTTGTGTAAGTACTGGAAACTGGAGGTCTGTGAGTATAATATACACAGCAAAATGTGCCACATATGCAATTCATATGAACAAAATTCATATGATGTGCACAGATGAAAAACATATGAAATTCATATGAAAAGAGCCGATATGAAATTCATATGATATTCATATGAATTGCATATGAAGACTTTTCATATGTGTTTCATATGAAATATTATATGCATTTCATATGAAACATTTTCATATGAAATTCATATGAAAATAATGTAGATTTAAAAGCATTGTACATGGGTCTTCATATGAAATTCTTATGATTTGCATATGAAGTTCATATGATTTGCATATGAAATGCATATGAAGATTTTGCATATAAATTACATATTTGCTCACTTTATATCATTTGCGTGTGAAATTTTCATATGAAATTCATATGCCACACATTTTGTAGTATATATATCGCCTTGTCTCGCAGTAATGGCCGCCGCCACACTATCTCCGTGAAATCAATTCCATTTTACAAATATGCCGTTCCATTCCACATGCCGTGATCTACGACTACTTCCGTCTATGTAAATTAATATGTGGAAACTTGGTTCAATTTGTCAATATTAGAACAGTTATGACGACACTAGGGACCTTACACGGAACGCGATCAGCGTGCCCAGGCGAACACGTACGTCCGCGCCGTGTGACCAGGGACTTCGCCTACTCCGCCCTATAACTACTGAAATTGGCTTACTGCCATCCGCAATATCTATAATTGTGGCAACTGTTGTAGTGTCCTTGTTCGCGGGGCTGCCGGCGGCCCAATTAGCAATTATCCAGGGACCTTGGCCAGCGGTTGTGGGTGGGGGATACACTGTAGATACAAGGATGGATGACGGCGACTCGACGACGTTTGGCTTTCAATACACAATAAACCACACACTAGTTGCTGATACCATTAGAATATAGCTTGTAACGGACACAGTCGGTCGGCGTTGGATTTGTAGTCGGCAACTCGGCGGTTTATAGATGTGTTTCCATGGTAAACACAGACATATGGGGCTCGAAATTTATTGGTGGACTGGGCTGGGAATATGCTTGCAAACAATAAAACGGGCTACACCTGTGTTGTGGTATATAATGCTGCGCAATGTGTTCCGGATCACCGGACCCATGGCCGAGCGTCCAAGTGGACGGTAGTTCCGTCACGGCGACAACGTAGGTCCGTCATGTCGACATGACTCCGGAAGCGGCTACACGAATATGTCACCGAGTTGTATTGGTTGTGCCAAGGTAACATTTGCAGGAAAGTTAGCGCGGCCCGTCTGCCTAAATGACCCTGTATTCCGAATGGTATCACACGAGTCGAGTTCTGAGCCAACCCGCCAATCGACTTGGCACGGCGGCCGGATCAGTTCAACTCGTGATTAACGGCCCGGAATATGCATATGAATTATGATGAAGCTCAACACGCAGTGGAACACACGTTGCATAATCAATTAACCTACATGTGCTAGCGTTTGGAGTGACCTTACGATTTTAAATCCAATAAACCCACATAGTACGTTGTCCAAACAAATAATCTCCCAAGGGAATGCAATCATGTTCGATATGTAGCATATTTCACCAAAATTGCAAAGCATACTTATCTAGTTAAGTATACGTTGAGGGAGTAATCATTTCTTTTTCCCGAAATGCATTATTTAATATAGAACTAACGACTGCATATATTTGAAGATTATATGTATGCAGAATTATTATACTGAATTTATTACATTATCACAGCCAAAATGGCTGTGATAATGTAATAAATTTAGTATAATAAAAATTAATGAAGTTATCTGTAAGTTGAACATTTCTCCCTCAAAGTGTACTTAGTAAGATAAGTATACTTTGCAATGTTGGTGCAAACGGCTACATATCATTGTGACAATGAGGTCAATATTGGCGTCGTTTCTGGAACTGTAGCAGCGCGGTATTTATATAGAATGAGTGTGGACAGCGACAACGACAGTAGCCGGATAGTTATCTCCGCCAGGATCGGGGTAACCCGATTGTTTTGTCTACAACGCATGGCGACTGCGTTACATACCGATAATTCGGGTTAGGTCGGGGCGGGGCCACCAATGGGGTTAGCTGGGGCGAAACTCATTAAACAGAGCGATTAATCGTCTCCTAAATATACGTTTTCAATGTGTATATGCCATTTCAACATTATAACGCTGCATTATCCAATCAAAGGACTGAAAGTCCTGAAATCCTTCGCAGTACGTGCTCAACCATTCACACAAAAAAATCATATATACTCCATGTAAAATCAATATATTCGTCGAATCAGTATACATTATCAATGCTGCAAAAACAATATTTATCTTCACAAACATGATTTTTCAAAGTAATTTCACCTTGACCTTGGACATGAAGGCCACATGGGTGTGGTACATGTATGGAATGAAAATATGGATGATGATAAGGAAGTATATGAAGTTTGAAGTCAATCTGACTTACGGTTGCAGAAAACGTTAAGGCAAATCGTACGGATGCAAATGTCTAAGCAATTTGACCTTGACCTTGGAAATGAAGGCCACATGAGTGTGGTATGGAATGAAAATATGGTTGATGATAAGGAAGTATATTAAGTTTGAGGTCCATCCGACTGTCAGTGACAGAGATAATGGGTATCCAAACTCTTTAACGTGGACGGACGGAATTACGAAAACTATAGACCCCTCGACATAGAGACGGGATGTGTGGGGGGTATATCTATAGTTTTGTATACACAGTTTAAACTTTAAACTTTATATATTTTACAACAATTACAAACAAGTCATAGCTCAGGAACTAGACTGGTGGCATATGTCATCAGTCCATTTTCTCCTGACACAGTCTCCTAAATTTAAATTTAATATCATTTACCAATTCAAATATGAATCCTCAGTGATTTGTAACCCGGAGGATATAACAAAAACGTTCTACTTTCACTTTCATTTCAGCTACACATTCAATTTTAATTTATTGAGTAAATGATGCCGAAATAATTATTTAAATTAATATCTAATTATTTAAATATACTTTTTTTAATTCATAATACAAATGATCTAGAGATAATTATTATCCTTATTCAAACTCAAGACAACGTTTCCTTTGTGAAGTGTATCGTACTGTATATGCTGAGTAACGCCAAGTCGCAATATTGTAATCACGAAATAATGAAACCGTTAACATATCCACTTAAATTACGCTTATTGTCTTTGTGCTAAGTGCCGAGTTCATTTGTATCTCGAACTGTTTTACTAAATTCATTATAGATTAGTTGATTTTTTAAGTAAAATGGACACTGATTAATAATATCGATGACTCAAGATGATTAAAACAGTATATAACTGTCAAAAAACAATGTTTATGCTTTAAATCAGCATCATTTCGCTGTCCAATGTCGGATTTTATCGATGTAAAGTTCAGAATGTAAGCTTTAATCTGATTGGTCATTCAAGAAAAACGTCACAGGGAAATCCCGCTCCCTACTATATCATTGCGCAAAATATCAACATACATAGCAAAGAACTCATATTAATACATAACAGTTAATAGTTTATAAAGTATACAAAAACTGTTGCAATAACACATATATAGCGGAAAAAAGCAAACAATACACGTATTACACTGAAACGATAAGATAGCTCGCTGTTTTACTGTTGTTGAACTACATTTTTATGGCTTAGTACCGAGTGTTTTTCTAAAGTTAAACCCGCAAACAGTGACACTGCGACCGCCACTTAAATGAGTTAAGTGGCGGTCGCAATGACTGAGAATTTCCATATAGTTACTTAATCCGAGCTAATAGCTCGGATAATAAAAGAGATACCCAATCGCATAATGCATACAATGGAAGTGGGTTATATAAAATGGCCGTGTGAAAACCATTAACACAACTATCATATACACGGCGATAGCACATTTTCCGATGACGGACTCGTTAATAGATAAAGTCGGTTATTATGTTTGGTTTTCCAGTCAGTATGGTTTACGGTCCGTGTGCGTGTTTCCATGTATAACGGGACAGACGTCGCCGGGTCCCGGCTTTATTGTCGCCCCTGTTACTGGTCTCCCGTATCACCGACCACTACCATTCCCCACCAACAACACATTATCAGGCAACGAACTTTGTATTGGCCGAATACGTAGACTGGTAACATATTGCTGTATCAGGTATTGCCCTGATATGATACGAATATCCGGGTTACAACAAATTGAAAACTCACGTTTCATTGGTCGAACGGCGTTATATGACGTTACAGAATGCCATCAGTGGAATGGTGTCACGGAAGCGAGTCCGCGTTCTCTTTAACAAAACAATGTCATAATTGATCATTCCAAAAACGTTACCTGATAAATAGAATACCGTGCTAGTGTCTTTTGATATCAAGTTTATCAGGCCCGGCTCGGAAGCGGTAGGAATTCCTCGGCGAGACTCGGAATGCCTACACATTTCCTAGCCATGCCTGATACACGTGATATCAAACGACACCAGTCTGGTATTCTCTATGTACAGCGCCGTGCACTTATTGTGAAGGGGAAATTCCTGACCTATATCGAAACTAATATTGCTATATAAATAAGCACTTGCTTACATTTTATCAGTAAAATACTTGATCAGTTGAAAATTCGAGTACTCCCTCAGAGCCAGTTGGTGAGCCATCAAATGTAATTAGGCATGTTTTACAAAGTGGCTTCTTCGTTCGTTTCCCCTTTGGGTGTGCTGTGGTCGACGGCGCGGGGTGCAGCCACCGGCGATACGATCTCGCTAAGTGCTACACCGACTTACAGCCGGGTGTATCTCCACAGACAGGCAATTACTTCTCTCGTCGGCAGATATCTGTGCCATTTCGAATATGCTCTCCTCTTAATTCCATTGACTTATCAATATAATTATATTTTTTACATTACGTATCGATATAACAGTTTCAAACTTTCCGTCAGCATGTCTGGCAGACAGCGTTATGTTATAGGAGACACGAACTCGCCGTCTGTCTGCTACTTACATTATAGTAGAGAGTAAGGCATACAACCATATACATAATATACATATAGGAAGACACTAAGACATGTACATCGGAGCGCCTCCGTGTGGCTGCAGCCCTGGGGCCGTTTCACTAAACTTACAATTGTATTTCCCGCCCTACCAGCTGGTTCTACCCAAGTGTGACATATAGCGGCTCGGTCCACGGGTATTCAAGGCATGAAAGTCAATTGCTGTTGGCGTGCCAGGATCCCCCATGTCGTCACGGCCTCATCACTTATGTATGGCGCGGCACGGTTATAGACGGACTCTGCTATATCGGGCCGTGCTCGACCTGATTACACGTATATCGCTGCTTACGGTGTATTATACTAGACCGTATAACAAGGTGTATTACCACGTGGTTAACACAGCAACAACAAGTACTGAAACTTCCAGAAGCCCTCCGATTCAAAGTACGTATTCGTTTATTTTGTCCTTATTATAAATGTGACGGATTTTGATTTGGAGGTCTCAGTACTTTAGCCCAACTTCTGTCGTTTTTGCGAAGAATCGATTTCCGTGTCTACTGACACGAAAATCGATTCTTCGCAAGAACGACATACGTATGTGCCGAACTCCCGGGACCACCAAATGCAGCTCATGAAGACGCGTTTGCTGCGCCATATTTCATCAAAATCCGTTGCCTATTAAGGAAATATATCAAATAATACTTACTTTGGAGTGGGCGCGCTTTCACCACTTTTAGCCATTGCTGTTGTTGTTATAACCACGTGATCATGCACCTTGTTATAGATGCGACGTTATCCATGGATGGGAATCAAGATGTGTCCAGATTCGCTTTTGGATATGTGTGCAGAAAAAAACGTGTGTTTTGGCCTCGATTCAGGTATTGTATTTGTCATAACTTTCTTATTATTTCACCGATTTTGATGAAATAAAGCGCACGAAATCCGCATAAGTATGTAGTATCCTCGACTGCTAGCCGTTTTCTGATCTTTACAGCCAGTTTCCCAAACACTTCGACAACGTTTGAAAACAACAGAGAAATTGGCGTGGTAAAGTAGACATCACTCATGAAAATCGTACTACATTGTATTTCAACTGATTTTGGTTTCTTACTGAGTTGTAGACGCACATCTTATAACGGAATTGGTGTGTATATAATAGAAATGGATAATCACAGTAAACATTTGCGGACAATGTAAATTATAATAGCGAGGAAGGTGGAATTGCCATATGATAATGTGCGCATCAGGGAAACGGTGTGGATAAAGTACACAGAGAGAAGACACCCCTTTTTATTGAAATGAACAACGGATTTCGAGAGACTAACGTCATATATTTGACATGTTACATAATTAACGATGACTACAATATTGAACAGTAATAACTCTCCATGATCTCAGTTTACTGGTGTTATAGGAAACAATCCGTGTCCGGTGATCGATATTAATACTTGAAACAAATATGTTCAGGTATACGCTAGGTGTAAAATTACAATGTATTGGTACTAATGTATGTAGTGACGATTGTCTGTTTCTTTCAGTGATGTTGTACACATCTAGAATCACTAGTATACACTAGTGACTGCATCATGTTGTTTCTCTGCTCGTCGTCGAGCCTACTTACTTGAAATGGGTGGAGAATGTTTAATGCATTGTTGCTCGCGTAAGACCACCTTTTTTAAAATGAAAGTCAATCGATGATACTACTTGGTGAACACGAGCAGATCGAGCAGATATACGTTGCAGGTGGTGGTTTATTGCAATTGTTGATTTCTGATTTAGCCGTGTCGTACGTTAAAGGCACTGTCTATATGCTGTCTCAAATGTTCAATATCTGGGTTTTTTTCACGTAAGAAATTGCAAACGACTTATATAAATGAAACACACGACTTCAGTTTATCAAATTCCAAGGAGTTTGTGTTAATATTGACATTTATACCGCAACCATTGCTCCATATAGCATAAGAAAGGGGGTTGAATAAATGTTGTTTATATCTGAAGTAACCTAATATACCTGAAGTAGCGTAATATACATGAAGTGCCGTTTTTGCCTTTATTTTTTCACCTTTGACCTCTAACCGTGGCCTCTGATTGGTCAGTCTCAACAGCAAATTTTAAAATCGAAATCGCTGTCGGTTCAGCTGAATTTTGTCCATTTTTACAGTATATATGCGATGTAATCAACGACATGGATATTAGTAGGGGGCAAGCACTATAAAAATGAATTCTGTTCAACCCGAGAGAGCAAAAGCAACGACTACTTTAAATCAATGCATTATATCATTCTGAGCACGAATCCGGTGTCGGTCAATCATAATCAGGTGGGACAAGGTCATTTTTGGGTCATTAAGTGCACATGGGTCAAATGAGTGCTAAACTCACTCTATTTTGATAATACAATATGTACATGCATAACATTACAGAACAATCCGATAAAGTATGTTTTATTGGTGATTATTGTTTATTGGGCATATACAAAGCAATCCGGTTTGCTCGGACGTGTCTATCGTTGAAAGTATCGACATATTCAAGATGGCTGCCAAGCATCAATATTTAGCCTGAAATGTGTACTTATTTGATGAATGAAAACAAATAGGCACTTGGATCTTGATCGGACGGACGCAGAAAAACAGTTGGAAACCATGCATTAATTTTTAACATAGATGGAGGCTATCAAATCCATATGAATCCAAGATGGACGCCAAATATTCATCAAGATCAGGCAGCATTATCTACAATGTGGTGAACCATATCTTGGTACTAAGCTAGATATGAACATATTAGTTTGATTTCCATCTGAGATAAGATATTAAAAATATAGATCAATATTTATGCCCTTCTTAAAGAGCTTGTTTAATTCAAAATGGCCGCCATATTTTCCAAAAACTCGAAAGTTATTGAATATAATGTTTTCTTTTGCTTTGCTTATGTATACTACTGCATTCTATTAGGCGGCCTCTATCAGTAAGTTTCACTTGATGTTGAAGTCATTTGCAATTTTGTTTATTCAAACGTGTCGCCTCATTTAGGCTATTTTAAAATAGTGTGGTACTAGCAATTTTGCATTTCTTTTCATTTACTTGTACATTTATTTATAGGACAGATTCACATGTGTTCAGACTAGTAGATCGCTGATAATACACTTGGTGATGCTCGAATTAGGATACACTCGTTGTAGAGTCAGACGATTAAAATATATGTACTGTTTGTTTTACATATTATATTTTGTTGAGTCTTACGTTATCATATACGTTGTAAATTGTACTATACTGCCATATATTTATACACTATGTATTGCGATTGGTACATATGCTATAGTTCGACCATGTTCGCATTACAGTCAGATATTGAACTGTTATATGCTGGTGTGCGGCTAAGTACCATGATATTTCAATCACTTTAGACTTCTTAATTATAACCAAGGTAAAACAATTCATGTAAAATACAACACTTATCAAATAGTATGTATTACAGTTTCTGTTTCCGTGAATATCCATACATTCACAAGTGGATATACCCATATGCATACATTTAAACTACACTGAAATATTTAATAATTTTCCCATATAACCATACGTCTGTATAAGGCAGATCAGCATCTTCTATTTCAGCAAAACTTTCCACATGACTGCTTGTATAATCATCGCTGATAAATGGAAATATATTCTCAATTAACATATATTCTCATCAACGAAAGTCCCGTCTCCTGCACTAAAATCAATATTGACAGCGTCTATGCGTGTCACATATATAAAACATAATATGATGTAACGAATGCTGATGATTTAGAGACATCAGATTAGCTATGTGTCAATGTTTAGCTTTACACGTTTTGTGTACATTATTTATCCATGAATCGCAATTTCAACTACCCAAATACTTGCATCTGAAAATAAGTGTCTCTGTTCAGTCCCTTACGATCCTAATTTGTTGTCGTATGTTGGTGTGTTTAGACACGGACGATATAACTTTCTGATATAATTCTAGATTAGCATAGAATAATCAACCATGTTCATTTTAATGCATTTAAAGTATTATATATTATATTAAACATATGGTTGTGACATTATAATATACAGTTATGACACTTACGCATACCATGTAAGGATATTATATGACTACAACATATATGATTACAGTGTATGGTATTCCCCAGAAACAGTGCCCTTCATAATTGTGATACATGTACATACATATGCATTCAATATAGATTGCATTATGACCAAAAACTACATTTTTATAACTTTTATTCTTTCTATGTACCAAACAATCTCATGTACCAAACAATCTCTATGTACCTCAACATATGTTCCATCATGAATTCACAAAATATTGATCTCGATCGCATTATAGTTCAATATCCATACGTATATGACTCACACATAGTGAATCATTAAATCCTTCCTACCTGTATATGACTTATTGATAGCATAGGTCATCCAAACGCGATTTTATTGTTAATAAACACAGCATATGCCGTTTATGAACTAAGATGTAATGGTCTGGATGACACCATGCATTGAATTCGTAGAATATAGAGTAATGTGAATATGGCTCACACATACTGGTTATTAACTTATTCATACATGTACTTACATGGCCTAGCACATGGCTACCGGCATATGACTACTTAAATGATACGTCACCCAAACATGTGAATCGCTGTGCCTACCCTGTCTTGTACCGCATTAATACATTGATTATCGATTTTCATAGCATTACTAAATTGATTATCGATTTTCATAGATATATAGTAGGCTTCGTCATAATGGAAAATGACACAATATCCGCATCTGCATGGAATGTACCGACGATATCTCATGGTTTCGCTAAAGCTCGCCCCAATAAAGCTGTCTAAGGCTCAACCGAATATAGTTTATATTCTAAGGCACGAACCATGTATTTACTTTATGTAATCATAGCATGTGGCAACCAGGGGAGATCATTTCGTAATTTCCGCTATTTCTATACCAGTAGCCTTTTTCACCAACATTGCAAAAGTATACTTATCTAGCAAAGTATACTTTGAGGGAGTAATCATTTATTTTTCCTGAAATGCATTATTTCATATAGAACTAACCACTGCATATATTTGATGATTAAAAGTATGCATAATTATTATACTACATTTATTACATTATCACAGCCAAGTTAGCTGTGATAATGTAATAAATTCAGTATAATAAAAATTAATAAATTTATCCTAAAATTGAAAATTTCTCCCTCAAAGTATACTTTTCTAGAAAAGTATACTTTGCAATGTTGGTGAAATCGGCGACTGGAAGAACAATTTACGAAACAGGACGCTTATTTTAGTTCTGAAAGGCAATACTTTTCAGTCTATACAAATTCATATCCATCCTAAGCACAATGGGGCCGTTTCACTAAACTTCTTACGAATACAATGTTCGTAAGTGCAAATTTAGGATCGTCTGGAAATATCAATTGATGGATTTACATGTATTGAGCATAGGCTGCATATGCAGCCTATGCTTATTAAATGTAAATTCAATAATTGTTGCTCAATAAATGTAAATACAATAATTGTTTACAAGAAAACATTGTGAATGTGAAATTTACAGACTATCATAATTTTGCACTTACGAACATTTTAGTCGTACGAAGTTTAGTGAAACGGCCCCCAGCTGAATTAATTTAATAAAATATACTATTAGTGCACAGTACACAGACTAGTACAGGCAACACTCGTGATTGTTCAGTGTTATAATTTGTTTCAGCCGAATCATGGATGCAATTGGGTTCAGAAATATGCTATACATCTACTATTATTGTTTATGTATATATTTCATCACTTTCTGTGCATATCTGAGACCACATCCATTTAATCTAAACTCAATGAAAATAGTACACACCTTTTGCGTGCAAATGTTTCGCTGAAGCTGGTGCTCGGAGGTGTTTATGTCATTTATTCTTCCACCCATTCTTATTAACTATATAGTCCGGAATGCAGCAGCTTGTGTAGTACACAGGATGGTTCAACGTATATGTCCACACAAGAACTATTATAAACAAGCAGACAAGAATAATTATTTTGAATTATACATGTATATGATAATAAAATATAACTATTCACCATTTTGTCCAGTATATAATATTCGAGGAACACATGAATTATATAGTTTGTAAAATGTATAGCTATTTCGCCATCGTCGGTCTTTAGAAACGCTTATTTGCATACCTACACCTGTGTGCACATCACATTCCTCATTTCTGAACTGGTGGATGCCCCCAGTTGTTTCTGAGTTGCTGATGAAATTACCTACTCTCTTCGTTTCTAAATTATACACATATACACATAGGCATAGACAAAGCTTCTTCAGATCTGTGAATGACGGGGTTATTACATAAGTGTTCGCATGAATATGGCAGTATTAGCGAAAATATCGACAATCTGCTTGTGAAGTGCATCTGCAGCTGTTTATGCAATTTGGTTCTGATAAAACAATTTCTAAGATGTCTCGTGTTAAGTGACCGTCACAATATCTCATGAAAATCACGACACCCCTAAATGGTGTGTTACTAAATGCATTCATCTTACCCATTTTCCAAGAAATATTGCACAAGTAACAAAGTACTGCTTAGCTACACATGTACATGTAGTTCAATCTGTAATAGCTGTGCCAGTAGAGTAAGTGACTAGAGCGCTCTATATACATCCATGACGTGCTATGTATCCAGTTGGGGTGTGCCCTCCCCCCCCCCCACCCACCCACCCCCCGCCCTGGAGACTCGCGGGGTCCAGCTCTTAACCCTTTGAATCCGAAAGCCAGCTATATCGGTTTATGCAAACAGTGTAGATCCAGATGAGCCGGCTCGTAATGAGCCGGCTCGTAACGAGCCGTCTCATCAGGATCTGCACTGTTTGAAAGTAATTTTCATATTTTTGAGAACAAAAACACCCCCTTTTCATAAATGGACGAATCTGAAAATCATTGTGTGACCATTGGATTGGTCGGAACATTAGCATATCACAGTCCATTCCAGTTCCTTAAGGTTGAAAGAGTTAACCGAGCTTCAATCCACCCGAATCCCGCCCCGATCCTACACATACACTGATGTGAGATTGTATCTCTGCCATATAAACATTAGGCATTTTTTGCCAACCTTACATCTGTGCAGTTCCGCTGCAATCAAGTGTCGGCGTGATTGGGTATCGACTGTCGGCAATAAACGACGGGAAATGCCGGCTTCGCCGTCGGCACAAACCTGTTAAGAGTAGGGGGAACAGTTGGCGGCGATAGGCCGTCTATAGTGCGCCACTTACCGCTGGAGTGGCGATAGGAGATGTAAACTTGTGCCGGCTGTCAGATTTCATCACACCATTTATTTGCTCAACATGATCTGTTTGTATTCACTTCAATGATTTATTGCCGGTGTTAGGACGAAATTAACTGCAGCTTGTCACGGATATAGGCGGCTACAATACACAGCAATACGGTTTATTGGCCACTTGAGTGATATGGGAGTACACACACATGCACAAATAAGAAATATTTAAAAGTGATCTTTGGCATTTTTAAACTACATGTAATATTTGATTATTTTGTTAACTCATCATTTATGTTCTGGTATCATGTTAACCGACACCCACATACATGCTCTTATTTCGACAATCTTGGGTTGAAAGGAAATGCAAGTTTACTGGGATATGTGGCGGGATGGGGGTTGGCGCCCCTTCGTATAACTAGAATCATTTCACGAGAAAGCCGATATATGCTAGATCGTTTATATTCCTCATAGGCAATGGCGGTCCCTGTGTGTAAATATTGTAGTTATTGTAGTATGTATATATATATATATCCACAACGTTGTCCACGCACAACAAATACGAGAGCCTGCAACTCGACGTATACCATTGAGTGGGCATATAGATGTATGTGCTAACATTGAATGGGCATATAGATATATGTGCTAACATTGAGTGGGCATATATATGTATGTGCTAACATTGAGTGGGCATATAGATGTATGTGCTAACATTGAGTGGGCATATAGATGTATGTGCTAACATTGATGGGCATATAGGTGTATGTGCTAATATTGAGTGGGCATATAGATGTATGTGCTAACATTGAATGGGCATATAGGTGTATGTGCTAACATTGAGTGGGCATATAGATGTATGTGCTAACATTGAGTGGGCATATATATGTATGTGCTAACATTGAGTGGGCATATAGATGTATGTGCTAAACACCGATCTCCGAAGTTTCAGTTGTTTCCCTTTTATAAATTTAAAAGTACGAGTAGAACTTTCCGCTCAGAAAAAGAAAAAGATTTCCAAAAACTGTTCAAACCAAAGTTGCACAGCCTACAATATATATGTACTACATAACGTCATATAACATTGTGGAACGTGATGTTACGTTGGTGTTGGCAACGCGTAACGTCACATAATACTTAATACCCCTGAAGAGTCTAACGAAACCGGTAGCGTTTAAGTTTTACGTTAATAAGTATTAAGGAAGTCATGAAACCTGTCCGCAGTCTGATCAGGATATGCACTGTTTACCATTCCATCAACGTCACGCTTCCAACAAGCAATATATATCGTTATCAGGCTACAGGAGTGTGCTATTTGATCAGTAGCTATACTGGTCACAATCCGATAAGCCCCATTTCTCCAGTGACAGTCACACATATAGGTCGGTGTCCTCTGGTCTGTTACAGGGTGTCGGCTTCATATGCGTTTATTATGTAATTTTGTTTTAATTCGTGTTATCATTAAACATGAGGCAATTGTTTTTCCGACGGCGTCCGTGTAAACACCAATATCTAACCTGTAAATAAGCTGCTTAGATACACAGGAGAATGCAGACTATGAATTGAGAAAACATATAAGTTAACAGCATTATAATGCTTGGCAACGCGCGTGTTTGCTGTGGAGATGGACGTGGAAGATGCTCAATTGTTTTTTGGCAAGTATTGCAACACCGAAACTGTCTCTGCTAATTGAATTACTGCCGCCCGTCGCTTTGTTGTTCCAAACTTCACACAGTACACCAATACACCTGTAATGCTACCTGGATAACAACGCTATCAAGCGTCCTGACAACAACGATATACGCCGTACTGACAACAACGCTATGCGACGTACTGAAAACAACGCTATCGGGCGTACGGACAACAACGCTATCAGGCATACTGACAACAACGCCATCGGCCGTCCTGACAAAAACGCTATACGACGTACTAAAAACAACGCTAAACGCCGTACTGACAACAACGTTATACGCCGTACTGACACCAACGCAATACGCCGTACTGACAACAACGCTATACGCCGTACTGACAACAACGCTATACGCCGTACTGACAACAACGCTATACGCCGTACTGACAACAACGCTATGCGACCTACTGACAACAACGCTATGCGCCGTACTGACAGCAACGCCATGCGACGTACTGACAACAACGATATACGCCGTACTGACAACACCTCTATACGACGTACTGACAACAACGTATACGCCGTACTGACAACAACGTTATACGCCGTATTGACAACAACGCTATGCGACGTACTGACAACAACGCGATGCGACGTACTGACAACAACGCTATGCGCCGAACTGACAACAACACAAGATGTCGTACTGGCAACAATGCTATGCGACGTACTGACAACAACGCTATGCGCCGTACTGACAACAACGATATGCGACGTACTTACACCAACGTTATACGCCGTACTGACAACAACGCTATACGCCGTACTGACAACAACGCTATACGCCGTACTGACAACAACGATATCGGGCGTACGGACAACAACGCTATCAGGCGTACTGACAACAACGCCATCGGCCGCACCGACAACAACGCTATCCGGCGTCCTGACAAAAACGCTCTGCGACGTACTAAAAACAACGCTATATGCCGTAATGACAACAACGCTATACCCCGTACTGACAACAACGCTATGCGAAGTACTGAAAACAACGCTATCGGGCGTACGGACAAAAACGCTAACCGGCGTACTGACAACAACGCCATAGGTCGTACTGACAACAACGCTATACGGCGTCCTGACAAAAACGCTCTACGACGTACTAAAAACAACGCTATATGCCGTACTGACAACAACGCTATACGCCGTACTGACAACAACGCTATGCGACGTACTGAAAACAACACTATCGGGCGTACGGACAACAAAGCTATCCGGCGTACTGACAACAACGCCATCGGTCGTACTGACAACAACATTATCCGGCATCCTGAAAAAAACGCTACACGACTTACTAAAAACAACGCTAAATGCCGTATGGACAACAACGCTATCGGGCGTACTGACAACAACGCTATCGGGTGTATTGACAACTACACTGGCTGGCGTACTGACAACAACGCTATCCGGCGTACTGACAACAACGCTGGCTGGCGTCCTGACAACAACGCTATCGTGCGTACTGACAACAACGCAATCCGGCGTACTGACAACAACGCTATCGGGCGTCCTGACAACAACGCAACCGGCGTCCTGACAACAACTCTATCCGGCGTCCTGACAACAACGCAACCGGCGTCCTTAAAACAACGCTATCCGGCGTACTAACAACAACGCTATCCCGCTAGCAGGCGTACTGAAAACAATGCTATCTGGTACTGACAACTACGCTATCCGGCGTCCTGACAACAACTCTATCCCGCGTCCTGACAACAACGCAACCGGCGTCCTTAAAGCAACGCTATCTGGCGTACTAACAACAACGCTATCCCGCTAGCAGGCGTACTGAAAACAATGCTATCTGGTTCTGACAACTACGCTATCCGGCGGCCTGGCAACAACTCTATCCCGCGTCCTGACAACAACGCTATCCCGCTATCGGGCGTACTGAAAATAATGCTATCCGGCGTACTGACAACAACGCTATCCGGCGTACTGACAACAACTCTATCCCGCGTCCTGACAACAACGCAACCGGCGTCCTGACAACAACGCTATCCGGCGTCATAACAACGCTATCCGGCGTCCCGACAACAACACTATCCGGCGTACTGAAAACAACGCTATTCGGAGTACTGACAACTACGCTATCCGGCGTGACAACAACGCTATACGGCATACTCAGAACAACGTTATCCGGCGTCCTGACAACAGCGTTATCCGGCGTCCGACAACAACGCGGTTACTATCCGGCGTCCTGACAACCTAACGCTATATCCAGCGTACCTGACAACAACGCGGCTACTCCGGCAATACTATCCGGCGTCTTGACAAAAATACGCTATCGGCGTACTATCCGGCGTCCTGCACAACTTATCGCGTTTCTGACGCGGTCAAAACAACGCTGCAACAACAACGCTATCCGCGAGCTACTGACGTAACAATGCCTATCGGGTCGTCAACCGCTACGGGGGGTCTGACTCGTCCCGGTCTGACAACACCGCAGCGTCCGCATTGGCGTCCTGACAACAACGCTATCGGGAGTCTTAACAACAACGATATCGGGTCGCGTATCGACAACAACTCTATCCGGCGTCCTGACAACAATCTATCGGCGTCCTGACAACAATCGAAAGCAGTATGTCCAGATCAACAACGCTATCGGCGTCCTACAACAACGCTATCCCGCTATGAGGCGTACTGAAAACAATGCTATCCGGCGTACTGACAACTACGCTATCCGGCGTCCTGAAAAGAACTCTGTCCCGCGTCCTGACAACAACGCAACCGGCGTCCTGACAACAACGCTATCCGGCGTACTGACAACTACGCTATCCGGCGTCTTAACAACAACGTTATCTGGCGTCCTGACAACAATGCT
The DNA here is from genome assembly GCA_029237695.1 of Conchocele bisecta. NCBI lineage: Eukaryota > Metazoa > Mollusca > Bivalvia > Lucinida > Thyasiridae > Conchocele > Conchocele bisecta. The sequence goes on from CM055267.1 coordinate 1,748,896, forward strand.
ATCCGGCGTCCTGACAAGAACACTATCCGGCGTACTGAAAACAACGCTATTCGGTCGTATATATACTGATCGTAACTACGCTATCCGGCCGTGACTCAACAATGCTATCCGGCATACTCACAACAACGCTATCCGGCGTCCTGACAACAGCGTTATTCGGCGTACTGACAACAAATATATCCAGCGTACTGACAACAACGCTATCCGGCGTCCTGACAACAACGCTATCCGGCGTCCTGACAACACAGACAACAACGCTATCTGGCGTCCTGACAACAAAGCTATCCGGCGTACTGACAATCTACGCTATCCGGAGTCCTGAAAAAGAACTCTGCGTCCCGTCTGGTCCTGACAACAACGCAATACCGGCGTCCTGCACAAACGCTATCCGATCTGTATCCGGCGTACTGACAACTACGCTATCCGGCGTCTTAACAATCAACGTATCTGGCGTTGGCCTGACAACAATGCTATCCGGCGTCCTGACAAGTAACACTATCCGGCGTACTGCTATCACGCATATTCGGCGTACTGAAAACAACTAATTCGCCTCGATCCGTATCCGGGCGTGACAACAATGCTATCCGGCATTACTCACAACTAACGCGCCTATCCGGCGTCCTGACAACAAACCAGCGTTATCGGCGTTACTGGACAACAAAGATATCCAGCGTACTGACAACAACGCTATCCAAAAGTCGTCCTGACAACAACGCTCCGGATCCGGCGTCCTGACAACAGCAGACAACAACCGCTATCTGCATTCCGTCCTGACAACAAAGCTATCCTGGTGTACAATCCGAAAACGTACTGACAACAACGCTATCCGGCGTACTATCGGCGACGTCCTGACAACAACGCTATCCGGCTTACTGACATCAGCGCTATCCGACGTACTATCCGGCGTCCTGAAAACAACGCTATTCGGCGTACTGACAACTACGCTATCCGGCGTGACAGCAATGCTGTCCGGTATACTGACAACAACGCTATCCGGCGTCCTGACAACAGCGTTATCCTGCGTACTGACAACAATGCTACCCGGCGTCCTGACAACAACGTTATCCCGCGTACTATTCGGCGCCCTGACAACAACCCTATCCGGCGTACTGAGAACAACGCTATCCGGTGTCCTGACAACAACGCTATCCGGCGTACTATACGACGTGCTGACAACAACACTATCCGACATCCTGACAACATCCGGCGTCCTGACAACAACGCTATCCGGCGTCCTGACAACAACGCTATCCGGCATCCTGACAACAACCCTATCCGCCAAACGCTATCCGGCGTCTTGACAACAACGCAATCCGGCGTCCTGACAACAACCCTATCCGGCGTACTGACAACAACGCTATCCTGCTTACTAACAACAAGACAACAACGATATCCGGCGTACTATCCGACGTCCTGACAACAACGCTATCCGGCGTACTGACAACAACGTTATCCGGCGTCCTGACTACAACGCTATCCGGCGTACCGACATCCGGCGTCCTGACAACAACGCAATCCGGCGTCTCGATAACAACGCTAGCCGGCGTCCTGATAACAACGCTATGTGACACCAGACAACGACGCTAACCGACGTCCCATTCACTGACGACGTACTTCAGCGTTTCGCTCTCCGAAAGGAATACAGTGAATACAAAGACGAACATCGCTGGTCTGGGTATATACCATTTACAAAGACAGTAATCGATGTTGTCGTGCAGTGCATTATCAATAGATATTTTAATTACTATGGCGTGAACTATAGAACATTGGCTGGATTTGCACGTCAACAACACAATTGTGGCCGATAATGCCGCCGACCGTTTGAAGTTACACCGGTGACACGCGGACAGCGCTATCTTACAGATGTACACGCGATCTCTCAATCATTGCTGTTACCGCAGTAGTACAGATTGTCTTATGAACAGATAACCACAGTTAGAAACGCAGAGTAGCTTCCCTTAGATTAGTTCCCAGGCACCCATGCCGTTGTAATCGGCGGAAATTGTCGGCTTGGCTTGGATGTCAAGCCGGCAAATTCCTCCAATTATAACGCCGTTGATGATCCATCAGTTGCGTGTGCTAAAAGAGGCTACTCGATATTTTCCAAGTTCGGTAACCTATTTATAGCACTAGCCAGCATAAGTGGACCATTTAACGCCCATCCGCGTTTATATACAGGACAAGCACAACAATACATAACAAATGATCAACTCAGATATGTAGAATACATGCATTACTTTCTCCTTCCTTTTGGCTACCGTTGAACAGTGTTAATGATTTTGTCATATTGAAAACAAAAATCATATTTCGATACGTGTTATTGGTTACTGCATCGCATCGTCGACCTGTATACAAGATCGCGGAAACGCGAGACCAAATCGCGAGACTGCGAAATCGCGAGGCGAAAACGTGATATTCTATTGTATTCAATATCGCGTTTTCGCCTCGCGATCTCGCGTTTTTGCCTCGGCTTTTTCACGATGTGTTGAAATTGAGTTTGGCGCATAAATGTACTTACGTAGAACGCAATTCCAACTCGCATGCTTTCTATGCATGTACGTAGAATACATTCATTATGTTGTCCTTCCTTTTTCCACCATTGAACAGTGTTAACCCTTACACCGCTATCTTAATTTTTGTCGTCTACTGTTTATTTTCTATTTTCCATTTTTATCATCAGAAAAATGCTTTTACAGTAAGGTAAAATATAAAAGCAACAGCAGACGACAATTGTTGTGTGTAGCGGTATAATGGTTAATTATTTTATCAATGGATTTACATTTATTGAGCATAGGCTGCATATACAGCCTATGCTCAATAAATGTAAATCCAATTTTGGAAACAGTTTTATCATTTCCGTCTTTATTACATAAAACGGACTTTTGCGGTGCATTGCAATCATAATAAATGAATGTAGTAAATATATAAAAGAGAAATAAGATCGCAGCAGAAATCACGTAATGTGATCCACATAGCCTCAATATATGACCAGTCTCCGCGTAACTGCCAACATTTTACAGGACATTTGATTTTTTTACCAGACCGAAAAAAACATTTATAAAATAAAATTGATTTTGTGTAATAATTAAGAGTTTTTTTTTTAAGTATATCAGTTATTTAAGTAAAGCTAGCTAGCACCAGAAGGGCATACCAAATGTAGGTGATTTCATTGAAGTTTAGAATAGAAAAGTAAAAAATAAAATAATAATTATAGTTGGACATTCGGTCCGGCGACTTCCGGTTTACCGTCAGACCGGCGGTAATTTAACGGACATGTCCGACGGACCGACGACTTTCGCGGAGATTGTATGATAGATTACTTATTCAATACACAGAACCCTACAAAATAGTTACGGTATATTAACGCATCACTCATGTAGCATTACTGCTATAATTATGTGCATTTTTAAAATATCTGATCCTGTTTGTTATGTTTGATTATCTGATACATGTATGATACAATGCACAAGTACGAGACTATTGAATATTCTATTCCCGCCGGCTTTTCAGTATCAATGTTTAAATGGTATACAGATATGTCAGGCACACGTTATAATTAGACTTTAATTCGAATGAATGAGACAGAATGCTATTTATTCCCGCGTGTTAATCTCTACGATCCTATTAAGTTGGAATTTTACTTAACCATTGATACCATACACCAGACAGCCGCAATCCAAGTACTATTTACAGTATACACGTTGTCCCACGCCATGGTATAAAACACTACAAACCACGTGTCGACCAGTATCTATAAATAGGCACCGAGCTTGGAGTAACTTCCCTTAGCCCTTAGAACTACCGCCGGTGCATCATTGACGTTAGAATTGTCGGAATGTGTCAGTTGGACGTCACGTTGCTAGGCAAACTCGTTCCTCAATTTAACAATTCGTTCCCACGAATTAACAATTCGTTCCCACGATATAACAATTCGTTTCCTCGAATTAACAATTCGTTCCCACGATATAACAATTCGTTCCCTCGAATTAACAATTCGTCACCACGAAATGACAATTCGTTCCCTCAATTTAACAATTCGTTCCCTCGAATTAACAATTATTTCGTGGGAGCGATTTGTTAAATTGAGGGAACAAATTGAGAGAACGAATTGTTATTTCGTGGGAACGAATTAATAAAAAAAAAGAATTGTACGTCCGCTGCGGGGTTCCGTAACTTTCTCTCATTCATTAAACGCGGCCGTAAATTATTATACCCATATGAATAAGCAAGGTGTATGATCACGTGGCTACAACAACAACAACAAGTACTCACACTTCCAGAAGCCCTCCGATTCAAAGTACGTATTCGTTTATTTTGTCCTTATTATGTAACGGATTTTGATGAAATATGGCGCATCAAACACGTCTTGTTAAGCTGTATTTGGTGGTCTCAGTACTTTGTCCCAAACTTCTGTCGTTTTTGCGAAGAATCGGTTCTTCTAAAAAACGACATAAGTATGTGCCGAACTCCCGGTACCACCAAATGCAGCTCATGAAGACGCGTTTGCTGCGCCATATTTCATCAAAATCAGTTGCCTTTCATCCATTGTTGTTGTTGTTGTTGTAACCACGTTATCATGCACCTTGATAAACAATGATCACGTGCTTTCGTTTCCGCCGTTTATCTTATACACCAATGAATGAATGGATTTTCAAATTATTTGTTACAAATGTTTGCCGTGATAAGACGATGTGTCGCTTTCAATACCCACGTACTTACGCCCAAGGTCAACGGCACATTTAGAGGTCAAAGGTAAAACATGTGCATGAGATTTCGTTTCCGTCGCATATTTTCAAATGATTTTCCACCAATGTTTGACATGATGTGACGATGTGTTGCGTTCAATACCCACGTGTCTACGTCCAAGGTCAAGGTCACTTTGACTTAGAGGTTGTAGGTCGAAAATAAGCATGTGATTGCGTTTCCGCCATATATCTGGTACACTAATGAACGGATTTTCAAATGATGTGGCACAAGTGTTTGCCATGATGAAATGATGTGTAACGTTCAATAACCACATACCTAAGTTTAAGGTGAAGGTCATACTTACAGGTCAATGGTAACACATGGGCACGGCATTTATATTCCGACAATGAAACACAATGATATTGAGCCTGTTCGTTGGAAAAAGCGATGTGTGTGGTATATGATCACTTCTGTGATAGCTCTAGTTACTGTTGCTGCATGGCCGGCCGTACCGAGCCCCGCAGGGGACATATAATTATTTTTTATATTAATTCGTTCCCACGAAATAACAATTCGTTCCCATGAAATAACAATTCGTTCTCTCAATTTAACAATTCGTTCCCACGAAATAACAATTCGTTCCAACGGGAACGAATTGTTAATTCGTGGGAACGAATTGTTATATCGTGGGAACGAATTGTTAATTCGAGGGAACGAATTGTTAAATTGAGGGAATGAATTGTCATCCGAAATAAAAAAATCCATGTCCCCTGCGAGGCTCCGTACGGCCGTGTTTGACGGCTGACTACTCGCTATGCTAGGCTATATATATCTACAGACATAGGTACACAAACAAACAGTCAAATGTATGCAGTTTTTGTGTCAATGTTTTTGCTGTTCGTTATTGTTACCTCTGTGTTTTTGTTGTTCACTGGCTACGGCGATGACTAAGTTAAGATATTTGATTTCATTGTGTTTTATTTTTCGAAATAGCATTTAGAAAAAACAATAACTCATGTGTTCAATACTACGTGGTTATGCCACAAGTGTAAACTGCCAGTAAGACCCCCCCACGGCCGGGTATTTAATCGTGTTAATGTGGCATCCATATTAAACTGCATATTACGGCCCCCCTGGGAGACAGGAATTTATAGTTCACGGCAGTACATGGATATCGCGGCTCGATTCACGGCGGGCTGTAGTTTAGTCCGATAGGACCAACGTGCTTATTAAAATGGAATGACTATCTCATAGCCATAATTGACGATAGGGTACTAGCATACTAGTGCGCCTCCTATCGTGTGACCCGCTGTAGCGCTATGGGTGGCTAGAAATGAAGGGGTCAGTGGACAAAGGGTAATACCATGATGAATTTAGCCCCCATCTTTCACTGACTCTTTCAATTGCTGTTGTACATGTAGCGTTAGGGGTGTGAGTATAGCTGTTGTCGAACCTGGCGGCCACATACACGGGTTATACCTGTACATGTAATTCAATTACAGCCGTCGGCGGCGGCGTCGGTATCCGCCATCTGCCCCCCCCGCGGCCGTTGGAGCCTCGCGGCTGATGCCACTTCACACCTTATCGCCGGCATAAAGAGCCCTTTGTCGCTCGCTCGTACATGAGGGAGATTGTCAAAAATGTAAAGTAAAAAGTAAACATACGTAGAAACGTAATTATGGCGCATCGTCGATGGCATTACCTCTAACACAATGCCATCTACCCGATAGTGTTGCCTGTAACCCGATGCCATCTACCAGATAGTGTTGCCTCTAACACAATGTCATCTACCCGATAGTGTTGCATCTACCTGATAGTGTTGCCTCTAACACAATGGCATCTACCCGATAGTGTTGCATCTAACACAATGCCATCTACCCGATAGTGTTGCCTCTAACACAATGCCATCTACCCGATAGTGTTGCCTCTAACACAATGCAATCTACCCGATAGTATTGTCTCTAACACAATGCCATCTACCCGATAGTGTTGCCTCTAACACAATGCCATATACCCGATAGTATTGTCTCTAACACAATGCCATCTACCCGATAGTGTTGCCTCTAACACAATGCCAGTGTTGCCTCTAACACAATGCCATCTACCCGATAGGGTTTCCTCTAACACAATGCCATCTACCCGATAGTGTTGCCTCTAACACAATGCCATCTACCCAATAGTGTTGCATCTAACACAATGTCATCTACCCGATAGTGTTGCATCTAAGACAATGCCATCTACCCGATAGTGTTGCCTCTAACACAATGTCATCTACCCAAAAGTGTTGCCTCTAACACAATGTCATCTACCCAAAGGTGTTGCCTCTAACACAATGTCATCTACCAGATAGTGTTGCCTCTAAGACAATGTCATATACCCGATAGTGTTGCATCGAACACACGTCATCTACCCGATAGTGTTGTCTCTAACACAATGTCATCTACCCGATAGTGTTGCCTCTAACACAATGTCATCTACCCGATAGTGTTGCCTCTAACACAATGTCATCACCAATATTGTTGCCTCTAAACACAATGCCATCTACCCGTAGTGTTTGCCTCTAACACAAAAACCATCTACCCGATAGTGTTGTCTCTAAACACAAGTGTCATCTACCCAATAGGTGTTGCCTCTAACAGACTTCTACCCGATAGTTTCCCTCTATGACAATGCCATCTACCCTATGTGTTGGCCTCTAACAAAAGCCAATCTACCCATAGTGTTTGCCTCTTAACACTAATGCCTTCACCATACTGTTGCTCTAACCAGCACTAGCCTACTGTTGCCCTCTAACACAATCCATCTATCCATACTGTTGGCCCTCACCAATGCCAATATATCCGATTACTGGTTTCCTCTAACACAAGCCATCTATCCAGAAGGTCCATCTAACAACGAATCCATCTATCCGATACAATGTCTCTACTCAGTCCATCTACCGAATATGTTGCCTCTAACACAATGCCAAATCCATAGCCGATAGTGTTGCCTCAGCCGATAGTGTTGCTCTAACACAATGCCATTTACCCGACAGTGTTGCCTCTAATACAATGCCATCTATCCGATAGTGTTGCCACTAACACAATGTCATCTACCAGATAGTGTTGTCTGTAACACAATGTCATCTACCCGATGGTGTTGCCTCTAACACAATGCCATCTACCCGATAGTGTTGCCACATCTACCCGATAGTGTTGTCTCTAAACACAATGCCCATCTGCCGGGGATAGAGTTGCCGTCTAACACAATGCCATCTACCCGATAGTGGCCTCTAACACAATGCCATCAACCCGATAGTGGCCTCTAACACAATGCCATCTATCCGATAGTGTTGCCTCAAACACAATGCCATCTACCCGATAGTGTTTGCCTATAGCATAATGCCATTTACCCATAGTGTTTGTCTCTACCCATAATTGTTGCCGCTAACACAATGTCATCTACCCGATAGTGTTTGCCTCTAACACAATGCCATCTACCCGGATAGTGTTCCTCTAACACAATGCCATCTACCCGAGTGTTTTTGCCTCTAACACAATGCCATCTACCCGAGTGCCTCTAATACAATGCCATCTATCCAGACAGTGTTGCCTCTAACACAATGTCATCTACCAGATAGTGTTGTTCTGTAACACAATGTCATTCTACCCGATGGTTTGCCTGTTTGCCTCAAACACAATGCCATCTACCCGATAGTGTTCCACATCTACCCGATATTGTTTGTCTCAACACAATGCCATCTGGCCGAGTGTTGCGTCTAACACAATCCATCTACCCATAGTGGCCTCTAACACAATGCCATCATCCCCGAAAGTGGCCTAACACAATCCGTCTATCCGATAGTGTTGCCTCAACACAATGCCATCTACCCGATAGAGTTGCCCGTCTAGCATAAGCCCATTTTACCCGATAGTGTTGTATCTACAGATAAAGTTTTGCCTTCTAACACAATGTCATCTACCCGAGTAATGTTGCTTCTAACACAATGCCAATCTACCCGATAGTGTTGCCTCTAACACAATGCCTCTACCCGATAGTGTTTGCCTCTAACACAATGCCATCTACCCGATAGTGCCTCTAACACAATGCCAATTCTATCCGATATTGTTGTCTAACACAATGCCATCTACCCGATAGTGCATCTAACACAATGCCAATCTATTCGATAGTGTTGCCTCAAACACAATGCCATCTACCCGATAGTATTGTCTCTAACACAATGTCATTCTACCCATAGTGTTGGTTCTCTAACACAAAGCCATCTACCCGATAGTTTGCCTCTAACACAATGCCATTTACCCGATAGTGGCCTCTAACACAATGCCACTACCCAACCCGATAGAGGCCTCTAACACAAATGCCATCTATCCGATAGTGTTGCGTCTAACACAATGCCATCTACCCGATATGTTGCCTCTAACACAATTGTCATCTACCCGATAGTGTTGCCTCTAACACATTGCCATCTACCCATATGTTGTCTCTAACAAAATGTCATCTACCATAAATAGTGTTGCCTCTAACACAATGCCATCTACCCAATAGTTTTTGCCACATCTACCCGATAGTTGTTGTCTCTAACACAATGTCATCTACCCGATGGTGTTGCCCACATTTACCAGATAGAGTGTTGTCTCTAACGCAATGCCATATAGCCGATAGTGTTGCCTCAGCCGATAGTGTTGGCTCTAACACAATGCCATCTACCCGACAGTGTTGCCTCTAACACAATGCCATCTACCCGATAGTGTTGCCTCTAACACAATGCCATCTACCCGATAGTGTTGCCTCTAACACAATGCCATCTACCCGATAGTGGCCTCTAACACAATGCCATATATCCGATAGTGTTGCCTCTAACACAATGCCATCTACCCGATAGTGTTGCCTCTAACACAATGCCATCTACCCGATAGTGTTGCCTCTAACACAATGCCATCTATCCGATAGTGTTGCCTCTAACACAATGCCAACTACCCGATAGTGGCATCTAACACAATGCCATCTATCCGATAGTGTTGCCTCTAACACAATGCCATCTACCCGATAGTGTTGCCTCTAACACAATGCCATCTACCCAATAGTGTTGCATCTAACACAATGTCATCTACCCGATAGTGTTGCATCTAAGACAATGCCATCTACCCGATAGTGTTGCCTCTAACACAATGTCATCTACCCAAAAGTGTTGCCTCTAACACAATGTCATCTACCCAATAGTGTTGCCTCTAACACAATGTCATCTACCAGATAGTGTTGCCTCTAAGACAATGTCATATACCCGATAGTGTTGCATCGAACACACTGTCATCTACCCGATAGTGTTGTCTCTAACAAAATGTCATCTACCCGATAGTGTTGCCTCTAACACAATGTCATCTACCCGATAGTGTTGCCTCTAACACAATGTCATCTACCCAATATTGTTGCCTCTAACACAATGCCATCTACCCGATAGTGTTGCCTCTAACACAATACCATCTACCCGATAGTGTTGTCTCTAACACAGTGTCATCTACTCAATAGTGTTGCCTCTAACACAATGTCATCTACCCGATAGTGTTGCCTCTAAGACAATGCCATCTACCCGAGTGCAATGCCATCTACCCGATAGTGTTGCCTCTAACACAATGCCATCTATCCGATACTGTTGCCTCTAACACAATGTCATCTATCCGATACTGTTGCCTCTAACACAATGCCATCTATCCAATACTGTTGCCTCTAACACAATGCCATATATCCGATACTGTTGCCTCTAACACAATGCCATCTCTCCGATACTGTTGCCTCTAACACAATGTCATCTACCCGATAGTGTTGCCTCTAACACAATGCCATCTAGCCGATAGTGTTGCCTCAGCCGATAGTGTTGGCTCTAACACAATGCCATTTACCCGACAGTGTTGCCTCTAATACAATGCCATCTATCCGATAGTGTTGCCTCTAACACAATGTCATCTACCAGATAGTGTTGTCTGTAACACAATGTCATCTACCCGATGGTGTTGCCTCTAACACAATGCCATCTACCCGATAGTGTTGCCACATCTACCCGATAGTGTTGTCTCTAGCACAATGCCATCTGGCCGATAGTGTTGCGTCTAACACAATGCCATCTACCCGATAGTGGCCTCTAACACAATGCCATCTATCCGATAGTGTTGCCTCAAACACAATGCCATCTACCCGATAGTGTTGCCTCTAGCATAATGCCATTTACCCGATAGTGTTGTATCTACCCGATATTGTTGCCGCTAACACAATGTCATCTACCCGATAGTGTTGCCTCTAACACAATGCCATCTACCCGATAGTGTTGCCTCTAACACAATGCCATCTACCCGATAGTGTTGCCTCTAACACAATGCCATCTACCCGATAGTGGCCTCTAATACAATGCCATCTATCCGACAGTGTTGCCTCTAACACAATGTCATCTACCAGATAGTGTTGTCTGTAACACAATGTCATCTACCCGATGGTGTTGCCTCTAACACAATGCCATCTACCCGATAGTGTTGCCACATCTACCCGATATTGTTGTCTCTAACACAATGCCATCTGGCCGATAGTGTTGCGTCTAACACAATGCCATCTACCCGATAGTGGCCTCTAACACAATGCCATCAACCCGATAGTGGCCTCTAACACAATGCCGTCTATCCGATAGTGTTGCCTCAAACACAATGCCATCTACCCGATAGAGTTGCCTCTAGCATAATGCCATTTACCCGATAGTGTTGTATCTACCAGATATTGTTGCCTCTAACACAATGTCATCTACCCGATAGTGTTGCTTCTAACACAATGCCATCTACCCGATAGTGTTGCCTCTAACACAATGCCATCTACCCGATAGTGTTGCCTCTAACACAATGCCATCTACCCGATAGTGGCATCTAACACAATGCCATCTATCCGATAGTGTTGCCTCTAACACAATGCCATCTACCCGATAGTGGCATCTAACACAATGCCATCTATCCGATAGTGTTGCCTCTAACACAATGCCATCTACCCGATAGTATTGTCTCTAACACAATGTCATCTACCCGATAGTGTTGTCTCTAACACAATGCCATCTACCCGATAGTTTGCCTCTAACACAATGCCATTTACCCGATAGTGGCCTCTAACACAATGCCATCTACCCGATAGTGGCCTCTAACACAATGCCATCTATCCGATAGTGTTGCATCTAACACAATGCCATCTACCCGATATTGTTGCCTCTAACACAATGTCATCTACCCGATAGTGTTGCCTCTAACACATTGCCATCTACCCGATAGTGTTGTCTCTAACAAAATGTCATCTACCATATAGTGTTGCCTCTAACACAATGCCATCTACCCGATAGTTTTGCCACATCTACCCGATAGTGTTGTCTCTAACACAATGTCATCTACCCGATGGTGTTGCCACATCTACCAGATAGTGTTGTCTCTAACGCAATGCCATATAGCCGATAGTGTTGCCTCAGCCGATAGTGTTGGCTCTAACACAATGCCATCTACCCGACAGTGTTGCCTCTAACACAATGCCATCTACCCGATAGTGTTGCCTCTTACACAATGCCATATATCCGATAGTGTTGCCTCTAACACAATGCCATCTACCCGATAGTGTTGCCTCTAACACAATGCCATCTACCAGATAGTGGCCTCTAACACAATGCCATCTATCCGATAGTGTTGCCTCTAACACAATGCCAACTACCCGATCGTGGCATCTAACACAATGCCATCTATCCGATAGCGTTGCCTCTAACACAATGCCATCTACCCGATAGTGTTGTCTCTAAAACAAGGTCATCTAGCCGATAGTGTTGTCTCTAACACAATGCCATCTACCCGATAGTTTGCCTCTAACACAATGCCATTTACCCGATAGTGGCCTCTAACACAATGCCATCTACCCGATAGTGGCCTCTAACACAATTCCATCTATCCGATAGTGTTGCCTCTAAACATGCAATGCCATCTATCCGATAGTGTTGCCTCTAAGGACAATGTCATCTACACGATAGTGATCCTAACACATTGCCATCTACCGATAGTGTTGCCTCTAACATGCCATCTCCGATTTCCTTGTTGCCTCGACAATGCCTATATCCGATACTGTTGCCTCTAATACAATGCCGTCTATCCGATACTGTTGCCTCTAACACAATGCCATATATCCGATACTGTTGCCTCTAACACAATCCATTATATCCGATATTGTTGCCTCTAACACAATGCCATGAATCCGATACTGTTGCCTCTAACACAATGCCATCTATCCGATAGTGTTGCCTCTAACACAATACCATCTATCCGATACTGTTGCCTCTAACACAATGTCATCTACCCGATAGTGTTGCATCTAAGACAATGCCATCTACCCGATAGTGTTGCCTCTAACACACTGTCATCTACCCGATAGTGTTGTCTATAACACAATGTCATCTACCCGATAGTGTTGCCTCTAACACAATACCATCTACCCGATAGTGTTGCAACTAAAACACAATGTCACATACCCGATACTGTTGCCTCTAACACAACGTCATCTACCCGACAGTGTTGCCTCTAGCATAATGCCATTTACCCGACGGTGTTGTATCTACCCGATATTGTTGCCTCTAACACAATGTCATCTACCCGATAGTGTTGCCTCTAACACAATGCCATCTACCTGATAGTGTTGCTTCTAACACAATGCCATCTACCTGATAGTGTTGCCTCTAACACAATGCCATCTACCCGATAGTGGCCTCTAACACAATGCCATCTATCCGATAGTGTTGCCTCTAACACAATGCCCTCTACCCGATAGTGGCCTCTAACACAATGCCATCTATCCGATAGTGTTGCCTCTAACACAATGCCATCTACCCGATAGTGTTGTCTCTAAGACAATGTCATCTACCCGATAGTGTTGTCTCTAACACAATGCCATCTACCCGATAGTTTGCCTCTAACACAATGCCATTTACCCGATAGTGGCCTCTAACACAATGCCATCTATCCGATAGTGTTGCCTCTAACACAATACCATCTACCCGATAGTGTTGTCTGTAACACAATGTCATCTACCCGATGGTGTTGCCTCTAACACAATGCCATCTACCCGATAGTGTTGCCACATCTACCCGATAGTGTTGTCTCTAACACAATGCCATCTACCCGATAGTTTGCCTCTAACACAATGCCATTTACCCGATAGTGGCCTCTAACACAATGCCATCTACCCGATAGTGGCCTCTAACACAATGCCATCTATCCGATAGTGTTGCGTCTAACACTATTGCCATCTACCCGATACCGAATATGTGCTCTAACACAATGACTACCCGATAGTCTTGCTCTAACACCCATGTTTTGCCATCTACCCGATAGTGTTGTCCTCTAACACAATTGTCCTCATCTACCATAGTGTTGCATCTAGACCACCGCAACTAACCCATAGTGCATCTAACTACATCCAGTGTTGTCCAATCATCTAACCGATGTGTCCAATCTACCCATAAGTGTTCCACAATGCCTACGATAGTGTTGCCTCTAACATCATCTATCGATAGTGTTGCCTCTAACAAGCGATAGCTCTAACATAATCATCCTACGACCAAGTGATTGAACATCCGCTACCATCAACAATCATCCGATACTGTTGCTCTAACACAATGTCATGCCATTACCCGATGTTGTAGAGTTGCCTCTAACACAATGCATCCCCATGTTGTGCCATTCCCTATAACAAATGCCATCTACCCGCCTAAGCCATGTGTGCCTCTAACACAATGCCTCTATCCGATAGTGTTGCCTCTAAACAATGTCCCATCTACCATACCCTAAGTTGCCTCTAACACCATGCATCATATCCGACTAGTGTTTGCCTCTAACACAATGCCATCACCCGATAGTGCCTCTAACACATCCATTCTAACATACTGATGGTTGCCTCTAACACAATGTCATCTATCCGATACTGTTGCTGCTACACAATGTCATCCTACCCGAGTGTTCATCTAGCCAACAATGCCATACCCGATAGTGTGTAATCTACCCATGTGCCTTACACATGTAATCCATACCGATATGTTGCCTCTAACACAATGCCATCTACGATAGTGTTGCCTCTCTAACACAATGCCATCTATCCGATACCCGTAGTTGCCCTCTCTAACACATGTCATCTACCCGATGGTTTGTTCTAGCCATCTATGTTTCCTCTAACATTGCAATGCCATCTACCCGATAGTGCCACTATCTAATACTATCCGCCATCTATGTGTTGTCTCTAACACAATGTCATCTACCCGATGTAGATGTAGCCTCACCCGATTGCCATCTAACACAATAGTGCCATTACATATGTCCCAGCCGATAGTGTTGGCTCTAACATAACATAACCCACATGTTGCCATCTAACGACTAGTTGCCTCTAACACAATGATCCGATAGTGTTGCCTCTAACACAATGCATCTACCCGATATGTGCCTCTAACACAATGCCATCTATCGATAGTGTTGCTCTAAACAATGCCATTACGATAGTGCCAATGTCATCTCTTACACAATGATGATACTGTTCCTCTACTACAATGATAGTGTTGCCTCTAACACAATGCCATCCGTACGATAGTGTTGTCCTCAACCACAATGTCATCACGATATAGTTTGCCTCTAACACAATGCCATCTACGATCCACAATCCTAACAGATACTGTCCTCTAACACAATCCATCATCCGATAGTGTTTGCCTCTAACACTAATGCCATCTATCCCAGATAGTGTTGCTGCCCCGCCTCTAAACGATCAGTGGTGCTCTACACATCCATCTACCCGATAGTGTTGCCTCTAACCCAAATGTTTCATCCAACCCTGTAATGCCACGACCAACATTTGCCATCTACCGATAGTGTTGCTCTAACAATGCCATCTATCCTGATAGTTGTTGCCTCTAACACATGCCACTATCAAGATAGTGCCTCTAAGATCACCCGATGCCACATCGTAGTGTTGCCTCTAACACAATCACCCCGATTGTTGCCATACCCTATTGCAACCTACCGATACCTAGTTTGTGCCTCTAACACATGCCATCTTCGATACCTGTCCTACACAATGCCACTAATCCGATTACCCTGTGCCTCTAATACAATGCCATCTACGATAGTGTTTTGCCTCTAAGCATATGCCAATACCCGTTAGTGTGTATCCGAAATGTTTGCTCTAACACAACCATGCCATCTATCCGCCTACTGTTGCCTCTAACTCACATGCCTTAATATTCCCGATATGTTGCCTTCTACAAAGGCCAATCCCATGGTACTTTTACACAATGCATCTACCTAGTTTCCTCAACCCACCTGACATCCTATCGAATACGTTGCCTCTAACACAATGCCATCATCCCGTACTGTTGCCTTCTAAGACAATCACTAGCCGATACTGTTGCCTCTAACACAATGTCATCTATCCGATACTGTTGCCTCTAACACAATGTCATCTATCCGATACTGTTGCCTCTAACACAATGTCATCTATCCGATACTGTTGCCTATATTGCGCGATGTGCATGGTCGCAAGTCAAGGCCGACATTCATGCATATCACGTTAACGCAAGTGGTGACGAGCGCGCTTCTCATCAATGCGATCCAGGTTCGATCCTTGACCTTGAGAGTATGTGATTGTATGGTGATCGCCAGACCGGACAAGTGCGCTTCCACTGAATACTACAGTTTTCTCACATATCACAAATCGCGCCCCCACATGAGCCATCGAAAGCTTGTATATAAGCGCTATCAGGATTGAGTGTAAGCGTTGTAAAATAATTAAAATTCCATGTTTTTGTCAGCGTCGTTACAGACGCTGCTGAATGTGTTTTCTAGCTTGATCAACGCACTAGAACGAAACACGCCAATAAGGAACTATATATATGTACACGTAATGCACTAACATTACCAAGCACGTTCCTACTGACAAATAATGCAAACATAATTTAATCAAGTCGTTACCAAGATATGCATACACAGAAAACATTGGTCGCGAATGCCTTAAAGTCCATTGTCCAAATCGGGAGGCGAATCTAACGTGTTCATTGGTTGTATTATCCCGGCTACCAATGATGTGGTTGTTCGTTTCTTTCTTCAATTTGCTACTCTCACAGTTTGGGTTTTTGATTCATTGAACATTCCTGGTTCGACATTAAATGTTTTAAAATCAATATAAAAGACGGACTGTGGCATTGCCGGTGGCCACCGCCATATGCAAGTTTACCAGTCACGACCAGCCTTGTCGATCGTGCACTAAATCGTTGCACGTTGTTCTGTTGTTTTTTTATTAATGTTAATATTTTTGTTGTATACAATCTTATTATTGAAAACAATTGGGTTGTCATTTTCTTCGGCGGCCATCTTGGTATTTTGGCGACAATTTTGAATGTATGCTTATATAATTAGATGAATCGCTTCTACGAACCACGCATAAGCTTATACCTGTCTTACTTTATATTCGGCCGTATATGTGTCAGCATATTCTTCAGATACTGTGCCATTGATACATATATATATAACTTGCAGGGGCGGATGTTGAGGGGGGGGGGGTGGGGTGGGGGGGGGGGGGGGGGGTGGGGGGGGGGGGGTCCGGGGTTCTTGTTGAGAATCGTATGGACACTAACGCCAATGACACGTGCTTCAAATGATATGCAACGGTATGTTTGACATACATATGCATGACGGCCATCTTGGAAATATTAATTAGAACGCGCATTTTCAGTACACGATTTCGGTTCTGTGAATTGCTTGTAACGGATGTCATCTGTACAGATGCCAAACCCACCATTATATGGCCCGTGCAGCAAACGTTATAGCACTATGTAGTTGGACTTACTCATAGTGATATTAATTTGGCAGCCATTTTGAATGTATCAATAATTATTAAAATTCGTAAGTGTGATATATCTATAGCATGAGATAAATAACATCGATTAAACCAATAAATATGTAGCTAACTGCTTAGGTGCACCTGCTATTATTGATTAATACCATTTTGAAAATTCAAAACGGCCGCCAAAACATCAAGATAGCGGCCACAAAAAATGACTTATTTAACTACAATGTAATATTCGCAGAAATCTACCCTAATGGCCCACTAGTGTTGATATTATGTCATACACTATCTCGGTGTGAGTTTGCCGATAGAACATTCTCGTTTACGAATTCCGAGTTCGGGTCGTCTCCCACGATTGATATAGCGCTGATTTCCGATGCGCCTCGGTAAGCGGCGAGCTGTTTTTCATGCTCGGAATATTTGCGCGCGGTTCATCCGTCGTTCCTCGGTGATGGGAACATCGTTCTACAATCAGCACTAACAGTTACAGCGTCTATTTTTGTTTACATTACACGGTTACCGCGGCTGTCATTCCGCGCATTCCCGTCATGCACCGGCACGCGAGTCGACACGACGCACGGACCGACACAGCGGGAAACTCGAGTAACCACGTGGTAACGGCTCGGCACGGCAACAATAACTGGAAACAGGAAATTTGATGTTCAACCATTGCCATCCAGGCCGCTGCCCGGCTCACAGTCCGCTGGTGTTGTCGGACTATCGCCATTGTTCCCACATTGCGACTGGCAGTAAACTAATGCATGTCTCAAACGATTACCGGTAGTTGGCCCGCCGGCTGAGATTATTCACCTGAAGACATCCGCCACTAGCAGTCTGATCTGTGCCTTCACTCTCCGCCATTCAATCATATAAATAACCTTACTGTCTTCAGCCAACAAAAAAGGATTGTTAAACACCATAATCCGTCTTTGTCACTGTGCAGGTGCTCAGCCTGTATCCGACTGCTCACATTGTCATAAGGTCCATTCGCTCAGCCGGCGGCCAGTATTGCGGGGAGGGGTGTTTGTTAGGAAACAATAGTTGTCTAATCTTATTACCTGTGCCTGTGGCTGTGACTGGAGAAATGTGGCTTATGGGATTTGTGACCAGTGCAGCTCCTGATCGAATAGCACACTCCTGTAGTCTGATATCGATATACATGTGTATTGTTTGTTAGAAGAATGGCGTGTGTTTAATTGATAGAAAGGCGAACATCGCAGATCCTGATCAGACTGTGCGTATGGACAGGCTGATCTGGATCTACACTGGTCGCCAGATCCACCAGTCGTCCCATTTCTCCAACCACAGCCACATATGCATAAGTACGTGCATGTAAGCTGTTCTACGCGTCTAGACAAAACGGCATGTAGACAACGGCGACACGTACCTTCCGTTTGGAGCGAAGTTGTTGTAGATCGCGCGCCTGGTCGCGGTTGCCGGGCGTCGTCCGTTTCCATAGCAACACGCCGACGATGGAGTAGGTGATGGAGAGGATGGCGAGCGGGATGCAGTAGGTTATGATGAAAATACAGACGGTGTACGCCTTGCGGGCGGCGAGCGACGGCCAGCCCTCCTCACACACGACCGCGCCGCCGGGTATGGCGACCGTGTGCGCCACCTGGAACTGCACGGACGAGATGGCGAACGACGAGAGCCAGATGACGACGATCACGTACTTGGCCTTCTGCTTTGTGAGGCGCGACTTGAGCGGGAACGTGACGACGAGGAAGCGGTCGATGCCGATGGCCGTGTTCGTGAACACGCTGCCCAGCACGGACATGAGCTGCACGAACAGCACGACGGGGCACATGGGCGTCGAGAAGATCCACGTCTGCAGCATCGTGTAGATGAAGGTGAACGGCATACAGAAGACGGCCATGAGGAGGTCGGCGATCGCCAGGTTGATGAGGAACGGCCGCAGATCGGTGCGGGAGCGGCGGCCCCGCGCGAACACGAGCACCACGAAGCAGTTGCCGACGATCGACAGGAAGGTGGTGAGCGAGAAGAGGACGACGAGCCCCATCTGGTGGTCGTCCGGCAGCGCACCTGCCGGCGCCGACACGTTTTCCAGTGAGACGTTTTCCGCCGTCACGTTCCCCGCCGCCATGGCAACCTGACCGTCAGCCGGCGGAGTCGCACACTGGACAGGCTAGCGGGGTGAGCGGCTATAGATCGGCACCGCCGACCGTCACGGCTCTATTGAGTGGAGGTCTATTGTTTAGTGCGGACTAATTGAGCGCGATTATCTACGGATCCCCGGGGAACCATGCTCCCCGTGAACAATTACAGGACGGCCCACGTGTCCAGGAACCGTGCCGATAGCCCGTGATTGGTACCATGCTATTGATGCGAGTTCACTACACTGAAACCACTGGTTGTAACCGTAACTGCACTTATATCCAAAGCTGTAATCCAAAGTTGAATGCACACAAACACCATTAGTTGTAGCGGCAACTGAACCTACATTATAGATATTAATCCAAAGTTGAATTCACACAGACAGCGTATACCGGACAGTCGCTGTGCCAGTCACGGCAGTCAGCCGTCGGCGTCGGCGTCATGTAGTGGCGTGACGTCACCAACCGCCAGGTTCACTGTACCTTACATAGCCAGCGATTCCCTGTAAACAGATGGTAAGGATACATTTACATAATAACCATCATTGAAATACGGACCTACTGAGCCCCGCAGGGGACATGGATTTTTTTTTATTAATTCGTTCCCACGAAATAACAATTCGTACTCTCAATTTAACAATTCATTCCCTCGAATAAACATTAACAATTTGTTCCCACGAAATAACAATTCGTACCCTCAGTTTAACAATTCATTCCCTCGAATTAACATTAATTGAGGGAACGAATTGTTATTTCGCGGGAACGAATTAATAAAAAAGAATTCTACGTCCCCTGCGGGGCTCCGTACGGACCTGATTTGTTAACAGTAATTTATGTTTAACTGCTGGGATTTCTGTTGTAGATTAGAATTACCTCCATGTGCAAATTACGTTATTCTGATATAAATCCGACAAATCAAAGAAGACTGTGTGTATATCTGCACTAGAGAAGTTGGCCTTTCTGACCGGTGTAGGCACACATCAGTCTAGGCAGTGTTGGCCCCTCGGTCAGTTCTATCTACCAATCAGGATCGAGGGCGAGTCCGAATGTCAGAAACTCCCTGACTCCAGTGGCGGCCACCCTGGAGGTCGGCCAACTGTACACAGACGCAGAATGTCCGAGTTGATGTTTTATGCCGCTATGGCGCGTGCTCGCGGTGCACGTGATAGGCGTGTATCCCCCGCCCGGCCGCTCCTGCAATGTATTCCAGTTGTACAATAAAAACTTAACGATACCTGGAACAAATTAATTCCGACACGAGTTGATGCAGCGGCGCGGCGTGTGTAAGTGTTTCAATATTGCCGGATACATTATCCCACTAATGTTTCTCCAATCAGGGCGCATTGATCATCCCGCGCTCATATAACGGCCACATTACGGCCGAGTGCCGCCGCGTTTATTGCCGTCTGTTGACTGTCTCTACAATACCCGATGATAAATGCAGATTGTATGTCAGTTCACATAAACATGTATAATGTAACATGACTCGAAACAAACGAGTGGCTGAACAATTTCAACTATTGCACTTGTTTTAAATGAGAAATACAAAAATAACTTGTTTTGTTTTACATTGAAGCGAGTAATTTATATAGATGCATCCTCCTACGGGGCGCCAAGTGGGACATGGCTCAATTTTGTCAACAAAATTCACTTTTGTGCCACAGAATTCAATTTTGTGTCACAAAATTCACTTTTGTGCCACAAAATTCAATTCTGTGTAACAAAATTCAATTCTGTGTCACAAAATTCAATTCTGTCAATTCTGCACACGCATGTAAGAAGGACTACCATTGGTCAGAAACTGCACTGGAGAAATGGGTCACGGTCGCCGATATACACATTCAATGTCGATGATTCATTTCTCACTTTGCCGATGATTCATTTCTCATTCTGCCATTTTGCATCAAAGATCTCCAAACAGTCAAACGTTGACAAACCCATTCGTATTTAAACTCATTTGCGTTATAATTGTACACATAATTCATGTACATGTAGATCTCCCGCGAGTACTGACCTCATTTATTGTGTATCGTAAGGTACATCTGCCCCAGTTAAATCAATAATACACGCGCTGTGACCTGTGTTCTGACTGCTGTCTGTGTTTATAAACAGAATGTGTGTATTGG
Organism: Conchocele bisecta; assembly: GCA_029237695.1. Taxonomy (NCBI): domain Eukaryota; kingdom Metazoa; phylum Mollusca; class Bivalvia; order Lucinida; family Thyasiridae; genus Conchocele; species Conchocele bisecta. The sequence goes on from CM055267.1 coordinate 1,770,707, forward strand.
GCCATTTGAGGAAACCATTTGTAGTATTTGTGTAGATACCATGGATACTAAGATGGTGTATACTGTAAATAATGCATGTAGACACATAGTTGCGAACACGTAACTTCACAACTAGTAGACACAGATCCAACACCATTTGTTTCACAAGGTTAGATCTACTGTTAGAATACGACGTCATCTAATGTCATTTTCGAGCATAAAACGTTACCTGATAAATAGAATACCAGGCTAGTGTATTTTAATATCAAGTTTATCAGGCTCGGCTCGGAAACGGTAGGAATTCCTCGGCAAGCCTCGGAATTCCTACGCGTTTCCTAGCCTTGCCTGATAAACTTGATATCAAAATACACTAGCCTGGTATTCTCTATATATGGGCATGCTCTCAGGTCTAGCTATGTCCCGGCTACTTTATGTTTGACCCTGTTTACATAATTGAGGGAAAATTCTGAATATTTTTCTTATTTCTCCTTCAAAGTATATATGCTTATATGGTGTGACCACTCATTTGTAATCATAATATAACCAAAATAACTGTCCATAAAGAAGTATAATATTGATATATTGGGTTATATTTTCGCATTGAAATATTTAAACCTGCAAGTGTACTCCACCATATAGTAAAATGGACTAAGACCGATCTCAACCAATCAACGTAGAGATGACATAGACTATCCTTCGCAAACTAATTTTTGTGGACAAAAATGAATTCTGTCCCACAAAACTGAATTTTCTTCACAAAACTCAATTCTGTCTTACAAAATTGAATCCTTTATAACAAAAGTGAATTTTGTATACGAAACGTATGCAGAATTGAATTTTGTGACACAGAATTGACAGAATTGAATTTTGTGACACAGAATTGAATTTTGTGACACAGACTTGAATTTTGTGATTTTTAGTGTTACAAAACTTAATTGTGTACACATAATTAACCTGTCCTGCATGGCGCCCCGTACCTCCATCGTACGAAAAATGGCAGCGATGGCTTACTGAGTGCTAAACTGAGTGTTAAACTGATCACATGTCGAGGTCATACACTATACACCACATTTTTCAAGTCACAAATAAAATGTAAATTATCTTCTAGCCGACCACTTGACTTAAGTATCAACTTGCTTTTTTCATGCGATCGAGTTTATTATTTACGTTACGACTTGATCAGACTGTTTAGATCGGCTGATCTAGAATATACATACATAATAAACGCAACAATTAGTATAATATATAGGAGCCATAATATACCAGAGTAGTGCACTTCCGGCGGAAAGCATGAAACTTTGTATACAGGGGCTTTCTAGAACACTGAAAAAAAATGATCCGAGGAGACAATCAATAAAATGTTTTTTCCGGTCTAAAATGGTGGATTTCAAAGTGGCCGCCACAGTAAACTTGTTTTGCTCATATCTTGATATGTGTGACTCATAGGTACTTATTGTTGTACAAACTCAATACAAACAAGAGTAGTAATAATACCTACTAACTTTATGGTAATAAACTGTTGAATTTCAAATGCCTATGAATGCTATTTTCAATTGCAAAATGGCTGCCAGATAAGTGTGTGTGTTACATCTATGCACAATAGAAGTCTACAATCAAGCAGATACTTACGGATATTATTATTACCATAAGCAGATGTTTTTGATGTAATTATTATTTCAGTATTGTAGATTTGGGTATGCATTTGTATTGTGTGCATTGTCGCTCGGAATATTGAAATCCAAGATGGCGGTTAAAAAGACAAATAAATGAGATTGTAAAACTGTTACTCAAATGACATTTAGTCCCTGTTAGATGGCGTACTATGCCATTTCCATGCAAATGTAAATATTGAATGTAAACTAAAACTAGATTCTAGCATTTTCACATTCAAAATCGTCGCCGGTTATTCAGATTAGCAAGGAAATAACAACGAATGTTAAACTTCTTAAACATTCTTTGCCCCGCAATTTCAGGAAACATAAACATAGAGGACGCATTGTCACAATTCGTGTATTTTTTTACATAAAACCAGGCTTTTTAAATACCCAATATGGCCACCATTTACTAACACAGGCAAGTGTATTTGGTTTACTGCAGGGGATCAGAAATAGACTAGAGTGATATTAGAGTGAACATCTCAGAGAGTAATGCAATGTAGGAATACCATGTGCGTACATGTGCTTAAAACCGATCAAACTAGTTTATATGCTAGGTAATTACAATTTGCTCACAAGCTTAGATAAACATCAGTACCATTAATTTACTAAATGTGTCGAATTGTTTCACGATAATAACATTCATTGCGTATGTGCACGATCTGGGTGTGCATTGCTGTTGTTTGCAAACCTCTAGATAATGTTCATTGATACCCATTATGTTTACATGTTTCAAACGTAATTATGTTTGTTTCACGAAGAATGATGACTAATATTCATGTATCCAAGCACCATATAATACATGTACTCCAATATCACTACGTAATTAAAAGTAATCCTTATCAAATAATCGTCATGTCGACATGAGAAGATTGAAGCTAGATTGGGTTTTCATTTTATCCATGCGTCTAGTCTGCAATAACACTAAAAGAAGCTATTAGTAACAACATCCACGCGGGTAGTTATATATCTTTCTGAATACAAATATCAATTCAAATATGTCTTTTCGGTGGGTTATTGTGTTATTTTCTCACAATGGTTATGTTTTACGCTTATGAACGATACTGGGAACTGGTTTGACCTGACCAACACGATCAATGCGATCTCTGGTACTCTGATATGTAGTATGTTATTACATTAGTTAGATTCTTAGTAATGCTATTACACAGACGTTAACCTCTGTTTCATAGGAAGACATGCAAGTCATACTGAACTAACCAAGGTTCCAACTGGAACAAAATAGTGATGTACGTGTTTTACAAGATTGAAAATTCATTCGCGGACAGCTAGCATCGGCGAGCTATGCAGTTTGATTCACAAGGTTGTCAAATAATTATGTAGCAAAATATTGCCATTTTGTAGCATAAATATTTAACAATGGCAATTCAATAATGTTGAAGACAAAAAAACAATGGCTACAAATAAACACCACCTTATGAAATATGCATAGATAAAACGCACGTAGCCGTATTGAATTGTTATAATACTACAGTATCAACAGTAAACACAAAGCTATCATATACATGCATGAATTAAAACTTATAACTGTGTATAGAATGTATAATATATTTCATGCCACTCCAGAGATCGGTATTCAGAAACATTATTTCGACATATCCATCTCTATATACATCCATTGATACATGATACTCGTTTGATTCAAAGATAATTGCTTACTAAATCTGATAGATATATGTATAACATATATGTGGACAATAGCTTGTTACTGAATACCATTATACGCATAGAGTTGCTATGTCGGTCATCTCAGTGTGTACAAGCCATCATTCAGCTTTACCTCTTGTTGTGTTTGACACATATCACAAATAGTATGACATATACATAAATACAAGTTGATGCAACATGTTCTAACCATGTTAGACAACGACGTCCTATGGTGTGTTTTTTCATCACACGTATATACAAAGTCTGAAGAGTTTGTTGACATGTTGTTAATTCTTTTGAGAATGCAGTAATGGCTCTGTAACAGTCAGATAAGTACACAGTGCTGTCAATATATACCTGTATTACTATACATACTGTATCAAATTCAGGGACATATAAGCAGTTACCTCAGTGTATTAGCACTGGTGTCTTACTCACCTACTATGCAAGTAGATATGGCTTTGCCTATGGGTAACGTGTACACTAACAATAAACTGTGCATCGGATAGAACAGTTTACACATTGGAATTTATTTTGAGATTGATGAGAGAAATGCTCAGATATCTCGTCTTTTGTATAGTTTTCTGGCATAATATTTATAGCACGCTGTATTCATATCTGTCTATGATGTATTTCACCACGTGTTACATGTTTTACTGTCATAATATTTGCTGTATGTGTCAAACGGTCGAAGTGGTGAAACTGTACGATGGCTTGTACATACAAATATGGCGGAGATGGCAACTCAATGTACCATATACATGTAGTATACAGCAACAAGACACTATTCACATATCTTATATTTAAATATCACATCATTCTTATAAAGCAACTATCATTGAAGCCAAGTGTATCTTTCTATGAGCTAATTCCTTAATAATTCAGCAAAGTTTAATCTAGCCTGATTAATTGTCTCGCTTCTCACCTATCGAACCCGATGTCGTCGTTGTATATTACGTAGTAATAGTCATAGATGGTGTTGCCTTGGTACATGTCACTGACCGATCAATACATACTGTTATTGACAAATCAAAATATCATAATGTGGAAAAAAACCGGCATGTATATGTGGCATCTATTAAAGGGGAATCTAGTAAGTAAGGTGGCTGGATGCATGCAATTGAGTTTTGTCTACAAGAAGAACAGCTTGAAAACTCAGGGTATCTGGCATCACAGTTGTTCCCCGAAACTCAACAAATATGCCACAAGGCACTCATATAACACAATACTGTAATCAAATCTAGTAAAAGTCATACGAACAAGCTGCTATATAGCCATCGGCGGTGAGAATGTTGTGTCATTATAGCAGAGGGATCAGCTATTCATCATTGAGAGGACACAAATATTATGTCAGTATTCTGCATCACAAGCTGGTCATCATTCAGGGATATCAGCACATTGTCATCGTCCGGCATATACTAATTAAGCTTTGTTAATGTATATATTAAAACAGACACTCGTCTACATTGATGGTTGCAGTAAGTATAAAATGATATGAGCTGGCATATGGTTGGCTATTCGCATATGATGTATCGTGATCTGATATACGAGTGCATATTCAACAAAGGCGTTAGATAGAAATGGCATGTAACGTCTGACATTCTCTTTCATATCTTATATCCGTCATCAGCAACGTATCAATTTCTCTAGCGCGGTATCTGATGTTATGTCGGAACTTGAACCATATTTCGCGCAGATGTAAAGAGAGGAATTTGTTGTATAGTGAATGTCCGTAAGTAAATACCTATTTGTGGACAGCTATATAATCCACAGGCACAGCCCAAGCACAACAGCATCATGTTAAATGAGCCGCTTACCAAGCTAGTCATTGCTACAGGCATGTCATTGTCCTAAATTCAATGTATGTGTATGAATGTTCTGACGCAATACTACATGTACATAGTTATGTTTATGTGTAGAATATTTGTTCCCACAAGTTACTAAACACTGTTTAGTGTATATGTCTACTTCCGCGTGGATGTTTGGTGATCAGCTGCACTCCGTCACATCTAAATAAAATAAGCTGGGCGTTTTTATCCCATATTATACGAGGTACATAGTATCATGGGTCTATTGGCGGCCATTCTGAAAGTAAAACTTGTTTCCCCCAATCAAATGTATAATGTTGGAAGGTGTAACGGTTATTTTGTAATGATTAGTGATTAGTAACATGTGTTAAAACATTGGCCTGTGCGATTCTCACACATGCCGGGATATGAGTAAACCATGGAAATATGCGGCCATTTTGAAATTAAAACAAGGCTATAACAATTAAATGGTATATTTAAAATTCTTATTGCTTCACTGAACCTGTCATAGATAGGTGAGGGAAATTATAGTATTGTACTGGGAAGATGTTCAATAATCGAAGCATGGTGAAAGCCATTTTGAAATTTAACGTGACATCATCGGCCAAGTTGTATTATTATTATTGTCTATGCTTTGTGGCTCTGAAAACATTGTATATACACGCCATTTTGTAATCCGCCATTTTAAGCCGGAAGGAAGCATTTTTTTTATTAACTCCTCGACTCATTTTGTTCAGCATACTTGAAACCCCCGGTGTACCAAATGTCATGCTTTCCGCCGGAAGTGCACTACTTTTGCACTTATCTGTCACACTAAATCGCAAATATCCCAGCGTCATTTCCTCACCGTAATATGTTTCGCCATGATTTTATGGAAGTTCATTATTGGTAAATACGAGCGTTCGAAAGCCTCATCATTCATGGAATTTTAACGGCGCTTTCATTGACGTCAGCCGCAACTCTTTACTGTTCCCGGAGTACCAGCAGAATTGTGGTACAGTGCAACCTTTCATCACCGGACACCCTGTGAGGTGCGGGTGCGGGTGCGGGTGCTGGTGCCCAGGGTGTCCGGCTTTGGTTTAAACATATTTTATTTGTATATCAGTTACAAGCATGACATCAATAATAATATAATCAGTACTATACAACTGGGATTGGATTGAAAGCAAGCTTATATAAATCCTCTCCCTAACATGTGACTAAGCATCTGGCTGCCGAAACCAGGACATAACAACCATAAATACACAACCGTCTGCGTTAAACTAGCGTTTAGGTGTCAGCGCTTCTGAACATATATTAGCAATCTCAACTCGCAATCAGGCTGCTTGATTGTCCGAGCCTGAGCTGAAACATGACTCAGCTCAACTAATTAATCCGCCTGCTCCAATGTACATTGAAGCATTTTCAGAGCAAGACAACTATTGGGAAGATTAGCGCAGGCGGTGGTGTAGTGCAGGTATTAGCAGAAATGGGCTTTTATTCTTAGCTGTGCTCCTAGTTTCAGCTGCCTACGATACGTGATGAATGTATTACAGATGGCAATATGTACAATATTAACTATATATATATTAACCATTTGAATCAGAAGAAAAGAAAAATAAGTAATCTTTTGATTTAGTTCGTTAATTTTCAAATCCACGAACTGTGTAGTAGATCCACTGTAATTCCGGCATATGACATGCGTGTATACATGAAGACACATAGCGAGAATGCAGCTATACATATCTGCCCGCCCGCTGTGGGTTGGTGGCGGCGGACGGCCGCTTGGGATTTAGACACACATACTACATGTAGTCAACTGTATGACTGGCGCCTCGAGGAATTACTGTTCTGTCTAATCCCAGGAGATCTGATGCAGCTATTTTCTATTCAACCGATTGGACAGGTTGTTTTGTGGACGTATAATATATCCACCCCTGTCTGTTTTATGTCTAATTCTCATCTCTGAGAATTTGTTGTGGCGTCTAATTCATGAATATGCCCACCGCCCCCTCGGGTAGGGAAATATTGATAGGTGCAGTGTCGGTGCATTATGCACAAAACAAACATGCAGCCTGTGATACCAAGCCACATGTTAGGGAGAGGATTTATATCGATTTATATCAGCTTGCTTTAAATCCAATCCCATTTGTATAATTCTACAGGTACTACGATTGATGCCTTACTTGTAAATTACATGTATATACAAATAAAATATGTTTAAACCAACAAACTTAGATAAACACGAAACACATACAATGTCTAACACAACACCAATCCCAGACAAAATAAAATCGGAGATATATCCAAGACAACAGACACGAAGACAAGGGTACCGATTTGAAACGGTCGGTCAGTAAAGTACCCCACTGTTGGGTTAACCCATGGAGAAGCCACAAACCTCCCGCTTACCTTGCAGAAAACACGGCGCCACAAACCTCTCGCTTACCTTGTCGCAATCACGGCGCCACAAACTTCCGCCTACCTTGTCACAATCAAGGTGCCACAAACCTCCCGCTTACATTGCTGCAACAACGGGGCCACAATCCTCCAGCCTACCTTACCGCAATCACGGCGCAAAAAACTTCCCGCCTACCTTGCCGCAATCACAGCGCCACAAACCTCCCGCTTACCTTGCCGCAATCACTGCGTCACAAACCTCCCGCTTACCTTGCCGTAATCACGGCGCCACAAACCTCTCACTTACCTTGCCGCAATCACGGCGCCACAAACCTCCCGCTTATATTGCCGCAATAACGGCGCCACAATTCTCCCGCTTACCTTACCGCAATCATGGCGCCACAAACTTCCACCCTACCTTGCCGCAATCATAGCGCCACAAACCTCTCACTTACCTTGGCGCAATCACGGCGCCACAAACCTCCCGCTTATATTGCCGCAATAACGGCGCCACAATTCTCCCGCTTACCTTACCGCAATAATGGCGCCACAAACTTCCAGCCTACCTTGCCGCAATCACAGCGCCACAAGCCTCCCGCGTACCTTGCCGCAATCACGGCGACAAAAACCTCCCGCTTACTGTGTTGCAATCACGGCGTCACAAACCTCCCGCTTACCTTGCCGCAATCACGGCGCCACAAACCTTCCGTTTACCTTGCTGCAATGACGGCGCCACAAGCCTCCCGCTTACCTTGCCACAATCACGGTGCCACAAACCTCCCGCTTACCTTGCCGCAATGATGGCGACACAAACCTCCCGCTTACCTTGCCGCAATGACGGCGACACAAACCTCTCGCTTACCTTGCCACGATCACAGCGCCACAATCCCCTCGCTTACATTGCCGCAATCACGGTGTCACAAACCTCCCGCTTACCTTGCCACAATTACGGCGCCACAAACTTCCAGCTTACCTTGCCGCAAACACAGCGCCACAAGCCTCCCGCTTACCTTGTTGCAATCACGGCGCCTCCATCACCCCGCTTACCTTGCCGCAATCACGGCGCCACAAGCCTCCTGCTTACCTTGCTGCAATCACGGCGCCACAAACTCCCGCTTACCTTGCCGCAATCACGGCGACACAAACCTCTCGCTTACCTTGCCGCGATCACGGTTTGAGACGGCTAAATGAAATGAATCAAGCATCGTGTAAACAACACTTACAGCAAGAATTCAGTAACACTGATGAATGCATACCTAGGGTTTCGACGTTGACACAGGGGCCGCATGGATGGAAAATATGGATGATGACAAATAAGCATAATTATGAAGTTTCAAGCCAATCCGACTTACGACTTACATAGATAGTAGCCGAAAACTTTAACGCAAATCTCGGACAGACAGACGAACAAACGGATAGACGAACAGACGACAGGGTGAACAGGGTACCAATATTACAGAACATAATAACAATATACAGTTATAATGAATAGATGACATGTTTCCTGATAACATTTTTAAAGTTTACATGAAAGACAACTATTATTATGTTATTATGTTACAAAGTTTGTAAATAACGGTAAAATTGTGGCTGGAAAATAACAATCCCGAATCAATGTTTTCATATTATTGTTTTACAACTCGGCCAGGTCAAGGTTATGGCAGTAAACATAAAATAAAACAAACAGTTGAACGCAACTGGAAACTGTAGTATTTCGGAGGGGTGTCAAAGCCAATGGTGCTGCATCGGCGCCGACGTAAATTATTTCACGTCGAAACACATTTCGTCTAGTAAGCGGCGCAAACAAATTACGCCGGTTACTAGGCGAGCATGCATTGATGCGATAGCACTAAATTGAGCTGAGTGGCATCTCGTCAGGAAACCGGTGCATTTTTCAACGTGGAACATATACTCCGGCGCGGAGTCCTGGGACCCGTTTCACTAAACTTCGTACGACTAAAATGTTCGTAAGTGCAAACTTAGGATAGTCTGGAAATTTCAATTGATGAATTTACATTTATTGAGCATAGGCTGCATATGCAGCATATGCTCAATAAATGTAAATCCAATAATTGTTTACAAGAAAACATTAATGTGAAATTTACAGACTATCATAATGTTGTACTTACGAACATTTTAGTCGTACGAAGTTTAGTGAAACGGCCCCCAGCACCAGTGAAAACAGTCATCCAAGTCGCCATTCCTATAACACAGTCTGGCTGTAATGTTGAAATACAATGTAGGTCAAAACATGAAATCGGTATATATAGGGTCGGTAAACAGTCAGTAAATATGTATACCCATACGTATGTAATAGTTATAGCTCATATATTGAATTTAAAATAAATTAATTTATTAAAATTTCAATATGTGAACTATAACGTACTTATCGTTTACCCAGCCAAGTCGCGAAGCTCCGCCCCTAACAGTGATTTCGAATCGCTATATACTAGTATGTGATTGGTGGTGTGACACGAAGTGAGCGGGTGTGTATATATATAAATATAGCGATGAACATTTAATGATTAATTTAATATATATTGGCGAAAGCGTCGCAATATGCGATTAATTGAGACGAAATTCCGTTCTTTCATTGGTCGGGTAACTAGGGTAAACGATAATTGATGTTTCTTTATAGGACTTTTGAAATACAGTCTAAAATTCAGGTAGTTCAATAGTTGGGAAATGACATCTTGAAACCACTGTATATGACACAGGGGGCGATATTTAATGCTGTATTGTGTTGGCAGGTGGAAACAGATTGATTGCTTGATTAACAGTTTAATTGTAAATACACTTAGGATCCCTCGTGCATTTCAGCTGATGTGGTTTTAATTGAATCTGCGTGTGGAGTGTGCGCAAAAACGTCACAGAAATAAAGAGAAGCTCTGAAAAAAAAGCATTAGATCTAATGTTGGAAAATAAGAAAATAGTTTTTACATTTTCATTTTTAGAACACAGACGTTTTCATTTTTATTACTATTTAGCTCAGTTAAACCGTCCGTGCTGCCAGGTATTCCCTCCCAGTCCACGTGTGTCCAGATATGCCGACTGTAGACACACAGACGTGTCGGGTATTCCCTCCCAGTCCACGTGTGTCCATATATGCCGACTGTAGATCACACAGGCGTGTCGGATATTCCCCCCAGTCCACGTGTGTCCATATCCCGACTGTAGCACCCAAGAGTGTTCGGGTATTCCCCCCAGTACAACGTGAGTCCGATATGGCCGACTGTAGATCACAGGCGTGTCGGGATGCCCCTCCCAGTTCCACCGGTGGGGCCCGATATGCGAATGTAGATCACACAGACGTGTCCGGGTATTTCCTTCCCAATCCCACGGTGTCCAGATATGCCGACTGTAGATAACACAGACGAGTCGTGCTTCCCTCCAGGGTCCACGTGTGGTCCAGATATTGCCCGACTGTAGATTCACAGACGTGCGGAATCCCTCCCAGTCCACGTGTGTCCAGATATGCGAACTGTTAGATCACACAGACGTGTCGGGTGCATTCCCTCCCAATCCACGTGGTCCAGATATGGCGACTGTAGATCCACACAGACCGGTGTCGGATATTCCCTCCAGTCCCGTGGGGTGTCCCCCCCCAGCTATTGCCGGACGTAGATCACACAGACGTTTCGCATGCCCTCAGTCCACGTGTGGGTTCCGATTATGCCGATGTAGATTCCCACACAGAACGGTTGGCCATTCCCTCCCAGTCCACGTGTGTCCAGATATGCCGACTGTAGATCACACAGACGTGTCGGATATTCCCTCCCAGTCCACGTGTGTCCAGATATGCCGACTGTAGATCACACAGACGTGTCGTGCATTCCCTCCCAGTCCACGTGTGTCCAGATATGCCGACTGTAGATCACACAGACGTGTCGGATCCCCCAGTTCCCACGTGTGTCCCAGATATGCCGACTGTATCACACAGACGTGTTGGGCAGTTTCCCCCCAGTCTACGTGTGTCCAGAGCCGATGTAGATCCACACACCGACGTGTCGGATATTCCCTCCCAGTCAATTGTGTTCCCCAGCTATGGCCCCGACTGTAGATCCACCAGGACGTGTGGGCATTGCCCTCCCAGTCCACGTGTGTCCAGATATGCCGACTGTAGATCACACAGACGTGTCGTGCATTCCCTCCCAGTCCACGTGTGTCCAGATATGCCGACTGTAGATCACACAGACGTGTCGGATATTCCCTCCCAGTCCACGTGTGTCCAGATATTGGCCGACGTGATTCCACAGAGTGTCTGCATCCCTTCCCAGTCCAGTGTGTCCCAGAAATGCCGATAGATCACCACAGACTGTCGGATATTCCCCCAAGTCCAGTGGTGTCCGGATATGCACTGTAGATCACAGACGGTGTTCGTGCATTCCCTCCCAGTCCACGTGTGTCCAGATATGCCGACTGTAGATCACACAGACGTGGTCGGATATTCCCTCCCATTTCCACGTGTGGTCCGTATGCCGACTGTAGATCACACAGACGTGTCCGGGCATGCCCTCCCAAGCCACGTGTGTCCAGATATGTGCTTCCAAATATGACGACTGTGATCACAGATGTTGCGGATATTCCGCCCAGTCCACGTGTGTCTTTGATATATGCCCGAACTGTAAATATCACACAGAGTGGTCCGTGCATTTCCCTCCCAGTCCACCGTGTCCAGATATGCCGACTGTAGATCACACAGGGACGTGTCGGGGCATGCTCCCAGGCCACGTGTGTTCCAAGAATGGTGTGTCCAATTATGACGCCTGTAGTCACCCAGATGGTGTTTCCGGGTATTCGCCCAGTCCACGTGTCCCAGATATATGAGGACTGTATAATCACACAGACCGTGACGGGGTATTCCCCCACCCAAGTCAACGTGTGTCCGATAATGCGACTGTATGTCACACGAACGTGTCGGATCCTTCCCTCCCCAGTCACGTTGGTTTATATGCCCGACTGTGATACCCACAGCCGTGGTCGGCATGCCCCTCCAGTCGTGTGTCCGATATGCGACTGTAGATCCACCGAGTGTCCGTGCATTCCCTCCCAGTCCCAAGTAGTCCAGCTATGCCGACTGTAGATCACACCAGGACGTGTCCGGATATTTCCTCCCAGTCCCACGTGTGTCCAGATATGCCGACTGTAGATCACACAGACGTGTCGGGCATGCCCCTCCAGGTCCAACTGGTCCAGATATGCCGACTGTAGATCACACAGACGTGTTTGTGCATTCCCTCCCAGTCCACTGTGTCCCGTATGCCGACTGTAGATCACAGACGGTCGGATTATTCCCGTCCACGTGTGTCTGATATTGCCCAATGTAGCCCTCCCACACCGACCTGTCCCGTGCATTCCCTCCCAGTCCACGTGTGTCCAGATATGCCGACTGTAGATCATACAGACGTGTCGGAATATTCCCTCCCAGTCCACGTGTGTCCAGATATGCCGACTGTAGATCACACAGACGTGTCGTGCATTCCCTCCCAGTCCACGTGTGTCCAGATATGCCGACTGTAGATCACACAGACGGTCGGATATTCCCTCCCAGTCCTACGTGTGTCCAGATATGCCGACTGTAAGATCCCACACGACGTGGTGGGCCATGCCCTCCCAGTCCCAACCGTGGGTCCAGATATGCCGACTGTCGATCACACCAAAGAACGTGTCGTGCATTTCCCTCCCAAAGTCCACCGTGTGGTCCAGATATGCCCCAAATGTAGAATCACACACTTGACCTGTCCGTGCATTCCCCCTCCCAATCCACCGTGGTGTCCAGATATGCCGACTGTAGATCACACAGACGTGTCGGATATTCCCTCCCAGTCCACGTGTGTCCAGATATGCCGACTGTAGATCACACAGACGTGTCGTGCATTCCCTCCCAGTCCACGTGTGTCCAGATATGCCGACTGTAGATCACACAGACGTGTCGGATATTCCCTCCCAGTCCACGTGTGTCCAGATATGCCGACTGTAGATCACACAGACGTGTCGGGCATGCCCTCCCAGGCCACGTGTGTCCAGATATGTGTGTCCAAATATGACGACTGTAGATCACACAGATGTGTCGGATATTCCGCCCAGTCCACGTGTGTCCAGATATATGCCGACTGTAATATCACACAGACGTGTCGTGCATTCCCTCCCAGTCCACGTGTGTCCAGATATGCCGACTGTAGATCACACAGACGTGTCGGGCATGCCCTCCCAGGCCACGTGTGTCCAGATATGTGTGTCCAAATATGACGACTGTAGATCACACAGATGTGTCGGGTATTCCGCCCAGTCCACGTGTGTCCAGATATATGCCGACTGTAATATCACACAGACGTGTCGGGTATTCCCCCACCCAGTCAACGTGTGTCCAGATATGCCGACTGTATGTCACACAGACGTGTCGGATATTCTCCCCAGTCCACGTGTGTCCAGATATGCCGACTGTAGATCACACAGACGTGTCGGGTATTCCCCCCAGTCCACGTGTGTCCAGATCTGCCACGTCTAATATCACACTGATGTGTTTGGTATTCCCCCCAGTCCATGTATATCCAGATATGACGACTGTAGATAACACAGACGTGTCTGGCATTCCCACACAGTCCACGTGTGTCCAGATATGCCGACTGTAGATCACACAGACGTGTCGGTTATTCCTTCCCAGTCTACATGTGTCCAGATATGCCGACTGTATATCACACAGACATTTCGGGTATTGCCTTCCAGTCCATGTGTGTCCAGATATGCCGAATGTTGATAACACAGACGTGTCGGGTAATGCCTTCCAGTCCACGTGTGTCAAGATATGCCGAATGTAGATCACACAGGCGTGTCGGGCATGTCCTCCCAGTCCACGTATATCCAGATATGCTGACTGTAGATCAAACAGACGTGTCGGGTATTCCCCACAGTCCACGTGTGTCCAAATCCTGCCGACTGTATATTACACAGACGTGTCGAGTTTTTCCCTCCCAGTCCGCGTGTGGTCCAAGATATGCCGACTGTAGATCACACAGACGTGTTAAGGGCATTCACTCCTCCAGTTTTAGGTGTGTCCAGATATGCGAACGTAGATCACACAGACGTGTCGGCATTCTCTCCCAGTCCACGTGTGTCCAAAATATGCCGATTGTGGATCACACAGACGTGTCGGGTATTCCCCCCTTCCCCCCAGTCCACGTGTGTCAAGATAAGACGACTGTATATCACACAGACGTGTCGGATATTCCCTCCCAGTCCACAGGTGTCCAGATATGCCGACTGTAGATCACACAGACGTGTCGGAATATTCCATCCCAGTCCATGTGTTTCCAGATATGCCGACTGCAAGATAAGACAGACGTGTCGGGTATTCCCCCAAGTCCACGTGGTGTCCATATATGCCGACTGTTTTTGATCACACAGACGTGTCGGATATCTCCCCCAGTCCACGTGTGTCCGGTTATGCCGACTGTAGATCATATAGACGTGTCGGATATTCCCTCCCAGTACACGTGTGTCAAGATATGCCGAATGTAGATCACACAGACGTGTCGGGTATTCCCACCAGTCCACGTGTGTCCAGATATGCCGACTGTAGATCACACAGACGTGTCGGGCATTGCCTCCCAGCCCACGTGTGTGCAGATATGCCGACTGTATATCCCACATATGTGTCGGGTATTCCCCCCAGTCCACGTATGTCCACATATGCCGACTTTGTAGATCACACAAGGACGTGTCGGGCATTCCCTCTCTGTCCACGTGTGTCCAGATATGTCAACTGTAGATCACACATATGTGTCGGGTATTCCCTCCAAGTCCACGTGTGTCCAGATATGCCGACCTGTAGATGAAACGGACGTGTCGGAAATTTCCTCCCAGTCCACGTGTGTCCATATATGCCGACTGAATATCACACAGACGTGTCGGGTATCCCCTCCCCCCCCCCCCAGTTCACGAGTGTCCGGATATGCCGACAATAGATCACACAGACGTGTCGGGTATCCCCCCCCCCCTGTTCACAAGTGCCCGGATATGCCGACTGTAGATCACACAGACGTGTTGGGTATTCCCTCCATGTTCATCGGGTGTCCAGATATGCCGACTGCAGAATCACACAGACGTGTCGGGTAATTCCCCCCTCCCCCACCCCACTCCACGTGTGTCCGGATATGCCGACTGTAGATCACACAGACGTGCTCGGAAAATTCCCACCCTCCCAGCACAAGTGTATCCAGATATGCCGACTGTAGATCACACAGATGTGTCGGGTATTCCTCCCAGTCCACGTGTGTCCACATATGCCGACTATAGATCACACAGACGAGTCGGGTATTCCCTCCAAGTCCACGTGTGTCCAGATATGCCGAGTGTATATCACACAGACGTGTCGGGTATTTTCTCCCAGTACACGTGTGTCCAGATATGCGAATGTAGATCACACAGATGTGTCGGGCATTCCCTCCCAGTCCACGTGTGTCCAGATATGCCGAGTGTATATCCGACAGACGTGTCGGGTATTCTCTCCCAGTACACGTGTGTCCAGATATGCCGACTGTAGATCACACAGACGTGTCGGGCATTCCCTCCAAGTCCACGTGTGTCCAGACATGCCGACTGTAGATCACACAGGCGTGCTAGGAATTCCCTCCCAGTCTGCGTGTGCCCAGACATGCCGACTGTATATCACACAGACGTGTCGGGTATCCCCCCCACCCAGTCAACGTGTGTCCAGATATGCCGACTGCAGATCACACACTCGTGCCGGGTACCCCCCCCCCCCCCCCCCGTCCACGTGCGTCCAGATATGCGGACTGTAGATCACACAGACGTATCGGGTATTCCCCCAGTCCACGTGTGTCCAGATATGCCGACTGTAGATCACACAGACGTTTCGGGTATTACCCCAGTCCACGTGTGTCCAGATATGGCGAGTGAATATCACCCCCCCCCCCACCAGTTCACGTGTGTCCAGATATACCGACTGTGGATCACACAGACGTGTCGTGTATTTCCCCCAGTCCACGTGTGTCCATATATACCGACTGTAGATCGCACAGACGTGTCGTGTATTTCCCCCAGTCCACGTGTGTCCATATATGCCGACTTTATATCACACAGACGTGTCGGGTTTTCCACCCCCCACTACACGTGTGTCCGGATATGCCGACTGTAGATCACACAGAAGTGTCGGATATTCCCTCACAGTACACGTGTGTCCAGATATGCCGACTGTAGATCACACAGATGTGTCGGATATTCCCCCAGTCCACGTGTGTCCACATATGCCGACTGTAGATCACACAGACGTGTCGGGCATTCCCTAACAGTCCACGTGTGTCCAAATATGCCGACTGTATAGCACACAGACGTGTCGGTTATTCCCTCCCAGTCCACGTGTGTCCAGATATGCCACGTCTAATATCACACTGATGTGTTGGGTATTCCCCCCAGTCCATGTATGTCCAGATATGACGACTGTAGATAACACAGACGTGTCTGGCATTCCCACACAGTCCACGTGTGTCCAGATATGCCGACTGTAGATCACACAGACGTGTCGGTTATTCCTTCCCAGTCTACATGTGTCCAGATATGCCGACTGTATATCACACAGACGTTTCGGGTATTGCCTTCCAGTCCACGTGTGTCCAGATATGCCGAATGTTGATAAAACAGACGTGTCGGGTAATGCCTTCCAGTCCACGTGTGTCAAGATATGCCGAATGTAGATCACACAGGCGTGTCGGGCATGTCCTCCCAGTCCACGTATATCCAGATATGCTGACTGTAGATCAAACAAACGTGTCGGGTATTCCCCACAGTCCACGTGTGTCCAAATATGCCGACTGTATATTACACAGACGTGTCGAGTTTTCCCTCCCAGTCCGCGTGTGTCCAGATATGCCGACTATAGATCACACAGACGTGTAGGGCATTCACTCCTAGTTTAGGTGTGTCCAGATATGCGAACGTAGATCACACAGACGTGTCGGGCATTCTCTCCCAGTCCACGTGTGTCCAAATATGCCGATTGTGGATCACACAGACGTGTCGGGTATTCCCCCCAGTCCACGTGTGTCAAGATAAGACGACTGTATATCACACAGACGTGTCGGATATTCCCTCCCAGTCCACAGGTGTCCAGATATGCCGACTGTAGATCACACAGACGTGTCGGATATTCCATCCCAGTCCATGTGTTTCCAGATATGCCGACTGCAGATAAGACAGACGTGTCGGGTATTCCCCCAAGTCCACGTGTGTCCATATATGCCGACTGTTGATCACACAGACGTGTCGGATATCTCCCCAGTCCACGTGTGTCCGGTTATGCCGACTGTAGATCATATAGACGTGTCGGATATTCCCTCCCAGTACACGTGTGTCCAGATATGCCGAATGTAGATCACACAGACGTGTCGGGTATTCCCACCAGTCCACGTGTGTCCAGATATGCCGACTGTAGATCACACAGACGTGTCGGGCATTGCCTCCCAGCCCACGTGTGTGCAGATATGCCGACTGTATATCCCACATATGTGTCGGGTATTCCCCCCAGTCCACGTATGTCCACATATGCCGACTGTAGATCACACAGACGTGTCGGGCATTCCCTCTCTGTCCACGTGTGTCCAGATATGTCAACTGTAGATCACACATATGTGTCGGGTATTCCCTCCAAGTCCACGTGTGTCCAGATATGCCGACTGTAGATGAAACGGACGTGTCGGAAATTTCCTCCCAGTCCACGTGTGTCCATATATGTCGACTGAATACCACACAGACGTGTCGGTTATCCCCTCCCCCCCCCAGTTCACGAGTGTCCGGATATGCCGACTATAGATCACACATACGTGTCGGGTATCCCCCCCCCCCCCCCCCCACTGTTCACAAGTGCCCGGATATGCCGACTGTAGATCACACAGACGTGTTGGGTATTCCCTCCATGTCATCGGGTGTCCAGATATGCCGACTGCAGATCACACAGACGTGTCGGGTATTTCCCCCCACCCCACTCCACGTGTGTCCGGATATGCCGACTGTAGATCACACAGACGTGTCGGAAATTCCCTCCCAGCACAAGTGTATCCAGATATGCCGACTGTAGATCACACAGATGTGTCGGGTATTCCCCCCAGTCCACGTGTGTCCACATATGCTGACTATAGATCACACAGACGAGTCGGGTATTCCCTCCAAGTCCACGTGTGTCCAGATATGCCGAGTGTATATCCGACAGACGTGTCGGGTATTCTCTCCCAGTACACGTGTGTCCAGATATGCCGACTGTAGATCACACAGACGTGTCGGGCATTCCCTCCAAGTCCACGTGTGTCCAGACATGCCGACTGTAGATCACACAGGCGTGCTAGGAATTCCCTCCCTGTCTGCGTGTGCCCAGACATGCCGATTGTATATCACACAGACGTGTCGGGTATCCCCCCCACCCAGTGAACGTGTGTCCAGATATGCCGACTGTAGATCACAAACTCGTGCCGGGTACCCCCCCCAGTCCACGTGCGTCCAGATATGCGGACTGTAGATCACACAGACGTATCGGGTATTCCCCCAGTCCAGTGTGTCCGATATGCCGACTGTAGATCACACAGACGTGTCGGGTATATACCCCAGTCCACGTGCGTCCAGATATGCGGACTGTAGATCACACAGGCGTGTCGGATATTCCACCCAGTCCACGTGTGTCCAGACATACCGACTGTAGATCACACAGGACGTGTCGGGTATTCCCTCCCAGTCCACGTGTGTCCAGATATGCCGACTGTACATCAACACAGGACGTGTCGGGTATTACCCCAGTCCACGTGTGTCCAGATATTACCGACTGTAGATTCTCACAGACGTGTCGGTATTCCTCCAGTCCACGTGTGTGTCCAGATATACCGACTGTAGATCACACAGGCGTGTCGGGCATGCCCTCCAGTCCACGTGTGTCGAGATATGCTGAATGTAGATCACACATACGCTTCGGGTATTCCCTGCCCTCCAGGTCCAGTGTGTCCAGATATGCCGACTGTAGATCACACAGATGTGTAGGGTATTCCCTCCCAATCCACGTGTGTCCAGATATGCCGACTGTAGATCACACAGATGTGTAGGGTATTCCCTCCCAATCCACGTGTGTCCAGATATGCCGACTGTAGATCACACAGATGTGTCGTGCATTCCCTCCCAGTCTACGGTGTGTCCAGACATGCCGACTGTAGATCACACAGACGTGTCGGGCATTCCATCCCAGTCCATGTGTGTCCAGATATGCCAACTGTAGATCACACAGATGTGTCGTGCATTCCCTCCCAGTCCACGTGTGTCCAGACATGCCGACTGTAGATCACACAGGGACGTGTCGGGCCATTCCATCCCAGTTCGCGTCTGCTCAGATTATGCCGACTGTATATCACACAGACGTGTCGGGTACCCCCCCCCCCAATTCCACGTGTCTCCAGATATGTCGACTGTAGATCACACAGACGTGTCGGGTATCCCCCCTACCCCTCCCCAGTCACGTATGTCCAGATATGCCTACAGTATATCACACAGACGTGTAGGACATTCACTCCCAGTCCACGATGTGTCCAGAATGCGACTGTATATCAAACAGAACGTGTCGGGTATTTCTTCCCAGTCCGCGTATGTCCAGATATGCCGAGTGTAGATCACACAGACGTGCCAGGCATTCCCTCCCAGACCACGTGTGTCCAGATATCACGACTGTAGATCACTCACACAGACGTGTCGGGTATTCCCTCCCAGTCCACGTGTGTCCAGATATGCCGACTGTAGATCACACAGATGTGTCGGGTATTCCCTCCCAGTCCACGTGTGTCCAGATATGCCGACTGTAGATCACATAGACGTGTCGGGCATTCCCTCCCAGTTCACATGTGTCCGAGATATGCCGACTGTAGATCAATAGACGTGTCGGGCTTTCCTTCCAGTTCACATGTGTCCAGATATGCCCGACTGTAGATCACACAGATGTGTCGGGTATTCCCTCCCAGTCCAGTGTGTACCAGATATGCCGACTGTAGATCACATAGACGTGTCGGGCATTCCCTCCCAGTCCACGTGTGTCCAGATATGCCGACTGTAGATCACTCACACAGACGTGTCGGGTATTCCCTCCCAGTCCACGTGTGTCCATACATGCCGACTGTAGAACACACAGGCGTGTCGGATATTCCCCCCAGTCCACGTGTGTCCAGATATGCCGACTGTAGATCACATAGACGTGTCGGGCATGCCCTCCCAGTCCACGTGTGTCCAGATATGCTGACTGTAGATCACACATACGTGTCGGGTATTCCCTCCCAGTCCACGTGTGTCCAGATATGCCGAATGTAGATCACACAGATGTGTCGGGTATTCACTCCAAGTCCACGTGTGTCCAGATATGACGACTGTAGATCACACAGATGTGTCGTGCATTCCCTCCATGTCATCGGGTGTCCAGATATGCCGACTGCAGATCACACAGACGTGTCGGGTATTTTCCCCCACCCCACTCCACGTGTGTCCGGATATGCCGACTGTAGATCACACAGACGTGTCGGAAATTCCCTCCCAGCACACGTGTATCCAGATATGCCGACTGTAGATCACACAGATGTGTCGGGTATTCCCCCCAGTCCACGTGTGTCCACATATGCTGACTATAGATCACACAGACGAGTCGGGTATTCCCTCCAAGTCCACGTGTGTCCAGATATGCCGAGTGTATATCCAACAGACGTGTCGGGTATTCTCTCCCAGTACACGTGTGTCCAGATATGCCGACTGTAGATCACACAGACGTGTCGGGCATTCCCTCCAAGTCCACGTGTGTCCAGACATGCCGACTGTAGATCACACAGGCGTGCTAGGAATTCCCTCCCTGTCTGCGTGTGCCCAGACATGCCGATTGTATATCACACAGACGTGTCGGGTATCCCCCCCACCCAGTGAACGTGTGTCCAGATATGCCGACTGTAGATCACAAACTCGTGCCGGGTACAGTACCACGTGCGTCCAGATATGCGGACTGTAGATCACACAGACGTATCGGGTATTCCCCCAGTCCACGTGTGTCCAGATATGCCGACTGTAGATCACACAGACGTGTCGGGTATTACCCCAGTCCACGTGCGTCCAGATATGCGGACTGTAGATCACACAGGCGTGTCGGATATTCCACCCAGTCCACGTGTGTCCAGATATACCGACTGTAGATCACACAGACGTGTCGGGTATTCCCTCCCAGTCCACGTGTGTCCAGATATGCCGACTGTACATCACACAGGACGTGTCGGGTATTACCCCAGTCCACGTGTGTCCAGATATACCGACTGTAGATCTCACAGACGTGTCGGTATTCCCTCCCAGTCCACGTGTGTCCAGATATACCGACTGTAGATCACACAGGCGTGTCGGGCATGCTCTCCCAGTCCACGTGTGTCGAGATATGCTGAATGTAGATCACACATACGCTTCGGGTATTCCCCCCAGTCCACGTGTGTCCAGATATGCCGACTGTAGATCACACAGATGTGTAGGGTATTCCCTCCCAATCCACGTGTGTCCAGATATGCCGACTGTAGATCACACAGATGTGTAGGGTATTCCCTCCCAATCCACGTGTGTCCAGATATGCCGACTGTAGATCACACAGATGTGTCGTGCATTCCCTCCCAGTCTACGGTGTGTCCAGACATGCCGACTGTAGATCACACAGACGTGTCGGGCATTCCATCCCAGTCCATGTGTGTCCAGATATGCCAACTGTAGATCACACAGATGTGTCGTGCATTCCCTCCCAGTCCACGTGTGTCCAGACATGCCGACTGTAGATCACACAGACGTGTCGGGCATTCCATCCCAGTTCGCGTCTGCTCAGATATGCCGACTGTATATCACACAGACGTGTCGGGTACCCCCCCCCCCCCCAATTCCACGTGTCTCCAGATATGTCGACTGTAGATCACACAGACGTGTCGGGTATCCCCCTACCCCCAGTCCACGTATGTCCAGATATGCCTACAGTATATCACACAGACGTGTAGGACATTCACTCCCAGTCCACGAGTGTCCAGAAATGCCGACTGTATATCAAACAGACGTGTCGGGTATTTCTTCCCAGTCCGCGTATGTCCAGATATGCCGAGTGTAGATCACACAGACGTGCCAGGCATTCCCTCCCAGACCACGTGTGTCCAGATATCACGACTGTAGATCACTCACACAGACGTGTCGGGTATTCCCTCCCAGTCCACGTGTGTCCAGATATGCCGACTGTAGATCACACAGATGTGTCGGGTATTCCCTCCCAGTCCACGTGTGTCCAGATATGCCGACTGTAGATCACATAGACGTGTCGGGCATTCCCTCCCAGTTCACATGTGTCCAGATATGCCGACTGTAGATCACATAGACGTGTCGGGCTTTCCTTCCCAGTTCACATGTGTCCAGATATGCCGACTGTAGATCACACAGATGTGTCGGGTATTCCCTCCCAGTCCACGTGTGTCCAGATATGCCGACTGTAGATCACATAGACGTGTCGGGCATTCCCTCCCAGTCCACGTGTGTCCAGATATGCCGACTGTAGATCACTCACACAGACGTGTCGGGTATTCCCTCCCAGTCCACGTGTGTCCATACATGCCGACTGTAGAACACACAGGCGTGTCGGATATTCCCCCCAGTCCACGTGTGTCCAGATATGCCGACTGTAGATCACATAGACGTGTCGGGCATGCCCTCCCAGTCCACGTGTGTCCAGATATGCTGACTGTAGATCACACATACGTGTCGGGTATTCCCCCCAGTCCACGTGTGTCCAGATATGCCGAATGTAGATCACACAGATGTGTCGGGTATTCACTCCAAGTCCACGTGTGTCCAGATATGACGACTGTAGATCACACAGATGTGTCGTGCATTCCCTCCCAGTCCACGTGTGTCCAGACATGCCGACTGTAGATCACACAGACGTGTCTGGTCTCACCCCCCCCCACCAGTTTACGTGTGTCCGGATATTCCAACTGTAGATCACACAGACGTGTCGGGTATTTCCCCCAGTCCACGTGTGTCCATATATGCCGACTGTAGATCACACAGACGTGTCGGGCATTCCCTCCCAGTCCACGTGTGTCCAGATATGCCGACTGTATATCACACAGACGTGTCGGACATTCCCTCCCAGTCCACGAGTGTCCAGATATGCCGACTGTATTTCAAACAGACGTGTCGGGTATTCCTTCCCAGTCCGCGTATGTCCAGATATGCCGACTATAGATCACACAGACGTGCCAGGCATTCCCTCCCAGACCACGTGTGTCCAGATATCACGACTGTAGATCACTCACACAGACGTGTCGGGTATTCCCTCCCAGTCCACGTGTGTCCAGATATGTCGACTGTAGATCACACAGATGTGTTGGGTATTCCCTCCCAGTCCACGTGTGTCCAGATATGCCGACTGTAGATCACATAGACGTGTCGGGCATTCCCTCCCAGTTCACATGTGTCCAGATATGCCGACTGTAGATCACACAGACGTGTCGGGTATTCCCTCCCAGTCCACGTGTGTCCAGATATGCCGACTGTATAGCACACAGACGTGTCGGCTATTCCCTTCCAGTCCACGTGTGTTCAGATATGCCGACTGTAGATCACACATACCTGTCGGGTATTCCCATCCAGTCCACGTGTGTCCAGATATGCCGACTGTAGACCACACAGACGTGTCGGGTATTCCTTCCCAGTTCGCGTATGTCCATATATGCCGACTGTAGATCACACAGACGTGCCGGGTATTCCCTCCCAGTCTGCGTGTGTCCAGACATGCCGACTGTATATCACACAGACGTGTCGGGTATTCCCTCCCAGTCCACGTGTGTCCAGATATGCCGACTGTAGATCACACAGATGTGTCGGGTATTCCCTCCCAGTCCACGTGTGTCCAGATATGACTCCTGTAGATCACACAGACGTGTCGGGCATTCTCTCCCAGTCCACGAGTGTCCAGATATGCCGACTGTATATCACACATACGTGTCGGGCATTCCCTCCCAGTCCACGAGTGTCCAGATATGCCGACTGTATATCACACAGACGTGTCGGGTATTCCTTCCCAGTGCGCGTATGTCCAGATATGCCGACTGTAGATCACATAGACGTGCCAGGTATTCCCTCCCAGTCCACGTGTGTCGATACATGCCGACTGTAGATCACACATGCGTGTCGGATATTCCTTCCCCGTCCGCGTATGTCCAGATATGCCGACTGTAGATCACACAGATGTGCCAGGTATTCCCTCCCAGTCTGCGTGTGTCCAGAAATGCCGACTGTATATCACACAGACGTGTCGGGTATTCTCTCCCAGTCCACGTGTGTCCATACATGCCGACTGTAGATCACACAGGCGTGTCGGATATTCCTTCCCAGTCCGCGTATGTCCAGATATGCCGACTGTAGATCACACAGACGTGCCGGGTATTCCCTCCCTGTCTGCGTGTGTCCAGACATGCCGACTGTATATCACACAGACGTGTCGGGTATTCCCTCCCACTCCACCTGTGTACAGATATACCGACTGTAGATCACACAGATGTGTCGGGTATTCCCTCCCAATCCACGTGTGTCCAGATATGCGACTGTAGATCACACAGATGTGTCGTGAATCCCACTCAGCATCCACGTGTGTGCCCAGATATGCGACTGTATATCACACAGACGTGTCTGGTCCCCCCATCCAACCCCCAGTCACGTGTCTCAGATATGCCGACTATATCACACAGACCGTGTCGGGTATCACTGTCCACGTGTTGTCCAGATATGCAGACTGTATATCACACAGACGTGTCGGGTATCCCCCCCCCCCCGCCCCCCAGTCCACGTGTGTCCAGATATGCCGACTGTAGATCACACAGATGTGTCGTGTGGTCCGATTATCCCAGTCCACGTGTGTCAGACAGTATATGCCGACTGTAGATCACACAGACGTGTCGGGCATTCCATCCAGTCCGCGTGTGCCAGATATGCGACTGTATATCACACAGACGTGTCTGGTATCCACCTACCCCCCCCCCCCCCCAGTCCAGTGTCTCCAGATATGCCGACTATATCACACAGACGTGTGGGTTTACCCCCCCCAGTCCACGTGTGTCCAGATGCGACTGTAGATCACACTGATGTGGGTATCCCCCCGTCCGTAGTCCAGAGTCCACAGTGTGATCCAGATCCATGCCGACTGTAGATCACACAGAGTGTCGTGATCCCTCCAGTCACTCCTCCACAGATCACGATGTGTCGGGAGATAGTGCGTTACTGTATATCACACAGAGTGTGGTATCCCACACAGTCCACGTGTCTCCAGATATGCCGACTATATCACACAGACGTGTCGGGTATCCCCCACCCCTGTCCACGTGTGTCCAGATATGCAGACTATATATCACACAGACGTGTCGGGTATCCCCCCCCAGTCCACGTGTGTCCGGATATGCCGACTGTAGATCACATAGGACGTGTGGGTATCCCATCCCCCCACCCCCAGTCAACGTGTGTTCAGATATGTTGACTGTAGATCACACAGACGTGTCGGGAATTCCCTCCCAGTCCACGTGTGCCCAGACATGCCGACTGTAGATCACTCACACAGACGTGTCGGGTATTCCCACCCAGTCCACGTGTGTCCAGATATGCCGACTGTATATCACACAGACGTGTCGGGTATTCACTCTCAGTACACGTGTGTCAGATATGCCGACTGTCACTCAGACGGTGAATGGGTTCCCTCCCACGTGTCCGGATAGCACTGTAGATCACACAGACGTGTCGGGCATTCCCTCCCAGTCCACGTGTCAAGATTAAGCCGACTATAATCACACAGACGCGTCGGGTATTCCCTCCCAGTCCACGTGTGCCCAGATATGCCGAATGTAGATCAAATAGACGTGTCGGGTATTCCCCCCCAGCCACATGTGTCCAGATATGCCGACTGTATATCATACAGTCGGGTTTTCCCTCCCAGTCCACGTGTGTCCAGATATGCCGACTGCAGATCACACAAGCGTGTCGGGTATCCCCCCCCCCACACACCAGCCACATGTGTTCAGATATGCGGACTGTATATCACACAGACGTGTCGGGCATTAACGGACCTCTTAATAGGATTGACATAGAATTAAGAAACGAAATTAAAAATGGATTTGATAAACAAGAACAAGTGTATATATGTTAATACATATTCAAGGTTAAACAATTACAGAATATGTAGAGAAAACTATGTAATGCAATAATCTATATACTGTAATAAAACTAATTATAAAGATATATAGGCCGCGCTCTAGGAAAACCAGCTTTAATGACAACATTTTCGATACTTTTTTACATTTTCTAATTCTGAAACCTTTCAAAAACAATATGCTGAAAGAAGTTTTTGTTTCATCTCACGTTTTGTAACACTATGTGAACCACGCACTGAACATCTAGATAAATGTGTCTGCATATGAAAATTGAATGAGAACTTATCACAAATACATCTATATAAAACACCAATTCATGATAAAGGAAGTGCTTAGTAAAACACCCGGTCATTAAACGTGTGGTGGCAAAGGATTTCATTGACTAGATGACAGGGATAAACATTTTCCTAGACGCCAATCTACAGTAGTCCTAGACGCCAATCTATAATAATCCCTAGACGCCAATCTACAGTAGTCCTAGACGCCAATCTAAAATAATCTCTAGACGTCAATCCACAGTAGTCCTATGCGTCAACCGACAATAGTACATAGACGCCAATCGACAGTAGTCCTATCCACAGTAATCCTAGATGCCAATCTAGAATAATCCATAGACGTCCATCCACTGTAGTCCTAGACGCCAATCTAGAATAATCCATAGACGCCCATCCACTGTAGTCTTAGACGTCCATCCACAGTAGTCATAGACGCCAATCTACAATAATCCCTAGACGTCCATCCACAGTAGTCCTAGACGTCAATATACAACAATCCCTAGACGGCCATCCACAGTAGTCCTAGACGCCACTCTAGAATAATCCCTAGACGTCCATCCACTGTAGTCCTAGACGCCAATCTAGAATAATCCAGAGACGTCCATCCACTGTAGTCCTAGACGCCAATCTAGAATAACCCATAGACGCCCATCCACTGTAGTCCTAGACGCCAATCTAGAATAATCCATAGACGTCCATCCACTGTAGTCCTAGACGTCCATCCACAGTAGTCCTAGACGCCAATCTAGAATAATCCATAGACGTCCATCCACTGTAGTCCTAGACGTCCATCCACTGTAGTCCTAGACGCCAATCTAGAATAATCCATAGACGTCCATCCACTGTAGTCCTAGACGCCAATCTAGAATAATCCATAGACGTCCATACTCTGTAGTTCTAGACGTAAATATACAATAATCCCTAGACGGCCATCCAATGTAGTCCTTGACGTCCATCCACAGTAGTCCTAGACGCCAATCTACAATAATCCCTAGACGTCCATACTCTGTAGTTCTAGACGTAAATATACAATAATCCCTAGACGGCCATCCACAGTAGTCCTAGACGCCAATCTAGAATAATCCCTAGACGTCCATCCACAGTAGTCCTAGACGTCAATCTACAATAATCCCTAGACGTCCATTCACTGTAGTCCTAGACGCAAATCTAGAATAATCCATAGACGTCCATCCACTGTAGTCCTAGACGTCCATCCACAGTAGTCCTAGACGTAAATATACAATAATCCCTAGACGGCCATCCACAGTAGTGTTGGACGCCAATCTACAATAATCCCTAGACGTCCATACACTGTAGTTCTAGAAGTAAATATACAATAATCCCTAGACGGCCATCCACAGTAGTCCTAGACGCCAATCTAGAATAATCCCTAGACGTACATCCACTGTAGTCCTAGACGTCCATCCACAGTAGTGCTAGACGTCAATCTACAATAATCTTTAGACGTCCATCCACAGTAGTACTAGACGTCAATCTACAATAATCCCTAGACGTCCATACACTGTAGTTCTAGACGTAAATATACAATAATCCCTAGACGGCCATCCACAGTAGTCCTAGACGCCAATCTAGAATAATCCCTAGATGTCCATCCACTGTAGTCCTAGACGTCCATCCACAGTAGTGTTAGACGTCAATCTACAATAATCTTTAGACGTCCATCCACAGTAGTACTAGACGTCAATCTACAATAATCCCTAGACGTCCATTCACTGTGTTCCTAGACGCCAATCTAAAATAATCCCTAGACGTCAATCCACAGTAGCTCTAGACGCCAATCTACAATAATCCCTAGACGTCCATCCACTGTCGTCATAGACGTCCATCCACAGCAGTCCTAGACGGCCACCCACAGTAGTCCTAGACGCCAATCTAGAATAATCTCTAGACGTCCATCCACTGTAGTCCTAGACGTCCATCCACAGTAGTCCTAGACGTCAATCTACGATAATCCTTAGACGTCCATCCACAGTAGACCTAGACGTCAATCTACAATAATCACTAGACGTCAATCCACAGTAGTCCTAGACGCCAATCTACAATAATCCCTAGACGTCAATTCACAGTAATCCAAGACGCCAATCTACAACACTCTACAATAATCCCAAGACGTCCATCCGCAGTAGTCATAGACGCCAATTTAGAATGACCCCTAGAAGTCCATCCAGAGTAGTCCTAGACGCCAATCTACAATAATCCCTAGACGTCCATCCACTGTAGTCCTAGACGTCCATCCACAGTAGTCCTAGACGTCAATCTACAATAATCCCTAGACGTCCATCCACAGTAGTCCTAGACGTCCATCCACAGTAGTCCTAGACGACCATCCACAGTAGTCGTAGACGTCAATCTACAATAATCCCTAGACGTACATCCACTGTAGTCCTAGACGTCAATCCACAGTAGTCCTAAACGCCAATCTAGAATAATCCATAAACGTCCATCCACTGTAGTCCTAGACGTCAATCGACAGTAGTCCTAGACGTCAATCTACTATAATCCATAGACGTCCATCCACTGTAGTCCTAGACGTCAATCCACAGTAGTCATAGACGCCAATCTAGAATAATCCCTAGACGTCCATCCAGTGTATTCCACTCCTAGACGTCAATCCACAGTATTCCTAGACTCTCATCTACAATAAGCCCTTGACGTCCATTCACAGTAGTCATGAACGTCAATCGACAGTAGTCATGGATGTCAATCCACAGTAATCCGAAGAACTTATTTACAATTCCTCAACGTAATTCCACGGTATTTACTAAGTTTTAAAGGAACTGGCTCTCAGATATGAGCAAAAATGATGAAATCGATAAGCAAACATAATATAATTATATAGAGGATCCTACGAGTGATGATTTAATATGATATTTATTAAACAAGTTTGCTGAGTTCATAAGGAATGAGGCTATGTCGAGTTTCTTATGAAATTAGTCAACGAGTTTAATAACTACATATGTATCATATTAAATCAACGCAAATGTTAAATTATATTTATTGCATAAGAACATCACAATACATTGAAGCTGTAATAATTACCTAACATGATTTTAGTAACGGGCTCATTTGCATATATGTATCTATGCAATACATATGTTTATCGTGTTTCTGAACCGATTTGTACAAGTTAAGTCACCTAAAGACATGGGTTTTGGAAAACTGTTCTTTTGCTAAAGATTACGAAACGCCAGCTTTTTTTCTGTGATCGATGGTTACTAATTTAATTTATACGTGTATTTATTTAAATTCAACTATTTTAAACTAGATTGGATATTTATGCCGGTTTGTGACATAGTATTATCATTTCACAACTGAAAGAACTAATTGACGCCGTTTGAAAAAAATCCGTTTCCCAATTGAACAATTGCAGAAATGTATTACGAAATTGTCTCCCCTGTTTATCACCCTGTATGATCATATCTGTACAATAAATGGATTGTTTATCACACTGTATGATCATGTACGGTACAATAAATCACAATCCTGGATTGTTTATCACCCTGTATGATCAAACAGGGTACAATACATCAATAAATCACAATGCTGGATTGTTTATCAGACAAACCGGTGTTTTGTCCGTATATGTCATGTTCATGTCTCCAACTGGGTTAGGGCTAACCATAAACTTGGAAAATCACATATTGCATGTCTTAGATATCATCCGAGACACAGTTGCCTGTAACCCAACGATACCGACAACATATCCATAATGCTAGATCCATAGGAGACGGGGGTCTCATCATTAGCTACAGCATATGTCAGTATAATATAAGATTAAAACAAATATCCCTCTACTGGGACAAGTCCAAAATTATCATGTAGCATGTGCGCCAGTTAGTTAGGGGTGAAGCCGTTGATCCTGAGCAGTTAGCGGTCGTCTCTATCCGGGTCGCTAGTTGTGGAATATTCATAAACAATAAACATTGAGAGGAATCTCTCCATTCCGGAGACAAGTTCAATTACACGCTCGGCTGTCACATCGGCATCAAACTAGAGCCAGTGTCCCTCGCCTGGTTGTAGTTTATAAATACGTTTGTTGTTCTGCTTACTGACAAGGGCACGCGAGTTGAGACAGAAGACACAGATCGACATTAAACTACTCGTACTCTCATTTGTGTTCCCACTTGCCGCGCAGATTAGACATGTTAGACATTTCGGTCGTTTTTATTTCGATACGATCTGACAGAATCACTGACGAGTTTTTGCCGGAAGTGCAGCCAGTCCCCGTGGATCCACTATCTAGCGGAATGCTGGGCCCGACTGCAGCCTGACAGTGGTCTGTACTTGTGCTAGAACCACGATGGTTGTGTAAATATCAACCCAGCAGACAGATCCAGAGCCAGCCCGGCTGCCATGATACATGTATTCTGGAGTCCATCAGTCCCATGGCCATGTCTGACGCCAGGGCAGCTACACAGGAGTTGTCAGCCGCCACCGCCACCATATCTTCCATCCCCGCGGTCACTCCCCGCCACCCCAACCTCCATCCCTGCGGGTCAGTCGCTCCCCGCCACCCCACCCTCCATCCCCGCGGGGTTCAGTCCGCTCCCCCCCACCACCCCTCCCCATCCCGCGGTCAGCCGTCGCCCGCCACCCACACATCCATCCCCAGGGTAACCGTCCCCCAACATCCCATCCCGCGGGAAGCCGTCCCCACACCCACCCTCCATCCCCGCGTGCGCTCAGACCACCCGCCATCGCCCGTCCAGCCGCCCCCGTCACCCGCCATCATCCCCACGGGTCAGCGGGTAGCCACCACCCTACCTCCATCCCCGTCAGTCGTCCCCGCCACCCCACCTCCATCCCCGCGAGTCAGCCGCTCGCCCGCCACCACACATCATCCACGGGTAAGCCTTCCCCAACACCCCACCTCCATTCCCGCGGGTAAGCCGCCCCCTACCTACCAATCCCCTATCCCTAAACCGCCTCCATCCCCGTCACCGGGTACCACCTACCCGCCAAAACCACCACCCTCCATCCCGTCAGCCGCTCCCCACCACCCACCCCACGCCATCCCCGCGGTCAGACCGTCCCCGTCAACCCGCCAACCATCCCCACGGGTCAGCCGTCCCCAACCACCCTAACCTCCAACCCCGCGGGTTCATCGCTTCCCCCGCCACCCCACCCTCCACCCCGCGTCAGCCCTCGCCCGCCACCAAACATCCATCCCCACGGGTAAGCCGTCCCCCAACCCCCACCCTCCATTCCCGCGGTAAGCCCGTCCCCCCCACCCACCCTCTCCCATCCCCGCGGGTCCAGGCCGCTCCCCCCACCACCCCACCCCCAACCCCGCGGGTCAGCCGTCCCCCCTCCAACCCGCATCCATCCCACGGGTCCACCGTCCGCCACCCAACCCACCTATCCACCCCGCCGGTAAGCCGTCCCCCACCACCCCACCCACCCATCCCCGCGGGTCAGCCCTCCCCACCACCCCACCCACGCCATCCCCGCGGGTTCAGCCGTCCCCCCGTCACACCCGCCATCCATCGGTCACTCCCCCGCCAACCATCATCCCCGTGAGTCAGCCGTCCCCCGCCACCCCGCCCTCCATCCCCGCGGGTGGGAGAACATTTTCTCTATAGTGTAGGCCACCAGATATAATTGTCACCATCCGTTAATAAGTTAATAGTTCAAATATAAATAAGTATAAATACAGAACCATTGTAAATTTTATATATATATACATTATATTCAATAAATAAATAATTAAACATACATATGTATAAATAATAAATGAAACAAAAATTTATGGCACATTCATGTTTCTCAAATGCCGGGATCTCGACGAGAGACATCTCCCATCAAACATGTTGTATCGAGATGTTTTTTCGCTGGTCAAACCATTGGGAGAGCCAGTCGATTAAGCGTAAATAAATAAAACACTAATTTCCCGAACAGTAAAGGCCGTGCGTCGCTTGTATACCTGTATGTTTAAACTGGGAACTCCGGAGTGTAATCCACGGCTAATGAATTAGTAAATCCGCCACAATCACCGTAATCCCTACTGATCGTGCGACCAACCCGCGCCACTGGCTTCGTGTAACACGGACTACAATATCCGCCAACACAGCGGTAACCCGCCACGGTAGATCCTGCAGGGACGACGTCGGTCACAGCCCGCGCGGGATTGTAGAGAGCTCTCTCCTACTGCCAGTAATTCCGTTAGGCAACAAACGGAGCACATGCTGCCAGCTGCTTATTGGCGCGTCACGACACACGGGGACAGCTCACGCTCGCCACCAGTGTAGGGATATATTGAATAACACACGGGGGTAGCTCGCACTCGCCGCCAGTGTAGGGATATATTGAACAACACACGGGGGTAGCTCACCCTCTCCGCCAGTGTAGGGATATATTGAATAACACACAGGGTAGCTCGCACTCGCCGCCAGTGTAGGGATATATTGAACAACACACGGGGGTAACTCACACTCGCCGGCAGTGTAGGGATATATTGGACAACACACGGGGGTAGCTCACATTCGCCGCCAGTGTAGGGATATATTGAACAACACACGGAGGTAGCTCATACTCGTCACCAGTGTAGCGGTATATTGAACAACACACGGGGGTAGCTCACCCTCTCCGCCAGTGTAGGGATATATTGAACAACACACGGGGGTAGCTCACACTCGCCGCCAGTGTAGGGATATATTGAACAACACACGGAGGT
This sequence comes from Conchocele bisecta, assembly GCA_029237695.1. Lineage (NCBI taxonomy): Eukaryota > Metazoa > Mollusca > Bivalvia > Lucinida > Thyasiridae > Conchocele > Conchocele bisecta. The sequence continues at coordinate 1,804,391 of CM055267.1, forward strand.
AGCTCATACTCGTCACCAGTGTAGCGGTATATTGAACAACACACGGGGGTAGCTCACCCTCTCCGCCAGTGTAGGGATATATTGAACAACACACGGGGGTAGCTCACACTCGCCGCCAGTGTAGGGATATATTGAACAACACACGGGGGTAGCTCATACTCGTCACCAGTGTAGGGATATATTGAACAACACACGGGGGTAGCTCACACTCGCCGCCAGTGTAGGGATATATTGAACAACACACGGGGGTAGCTCATACTCGCCACCAGTGTAGGGATATATTGAACAGCACACAGGGGTGGCTCACCCTCTCCGTCAATGTAGGGATATATTGAACAACACACGGGGGTAGCTCACCCTCGCTGCCAGTCTATAGCTAGTTTGAACAACACGCGGGGGTAGTTCACTCTCGCCCCCCTCCCCCCTAGTGCAGGGACATATTGAACAACACACGGGGGTAGCTCACACTCGCCGCCAGTGTAGGGATATATTGAACAACACACGGAGGTAGCTCATACTCGCCACCAGTGCAGCGGTATATTGAACAGCACACGGGGGTAGCTCACCCTCTCCGCCAGTGTAGGGATATATTGAACAACACACGGGGGTAGCTCACACTCGCCGCCAGTGTAGCGATATATCCAGGTACCAGTGTACCTTGATCCCGGCTCGCTAATTCAGTAAGAGTAAGCAGGGCCGTAGCCAGAGGTAAAAATCTACCGAGGCAAATGTTATGAAACGTGTATCCAGTGTGAGTGCGTAGCGCGACCCACATCGTAAAAAAAAATCGGCAACATTTCTACCGAGGCAACTGCCTCGGTTCGCCTCAATGTGGCTACGGCCCTGGTAAGCCGCACGAAGGCCGGGAATACAGGGTTGCCGTCAATCACGCGTGTCACAATTACTGAATTAGCGAGCCGGGCTCAAGGTAAATAATCCACTTCCGTTGGTTGAAAAGGTGGCGAATGTCATACATTGTAGGTGTTTAATGGTACATGCCCACTCAGTAGGCACACAATGTTCTTTATGGAATTAAATAAGTGTACAATTGTGTCACTATTCCACCAGTTCTAAAGATTACACTGAGTGCTCGCTATACAGATATAATCAGTTAGTAATATTGATTTTACTGATAGTGACTCGCAGTGGTATCAGGCTATTTCCATATGTAAATGATGCATGATAAAATTCATAAAAATGCCAATCAATACGTGGGGTAATGGTGAATGAATGTTCATTTTGCCAGAAAATGTAATTTCAGCAGAATATACAAAACTATCTATAAAGAACAGAGTGTGCCTACTGAGTGTGAATGTACCTTTAATATAGGAGTAACATTGAGTATGATTCAGAAGAGGGTTTTGTCGTTCATACCACAAAGTGTCTGTAGGTGGGTCTGGCCCGTGCTACGTGGGTACCGCGGCCACTGCAGGGGCCCGCATGCTAACCATAACCCTAACCCCGCCTGCATGTCTGCTTCATCATACACTCAAATACGAATCTGTGTCTACAATCAAGGCAGCTTATTTATTACATCATCATTTTAAGATTAATAACACATTAACAAATTATTATATATTCGTAAGAAATGTTGCGTAATCCAAACATAAGATCTCACATTTAGCGATTCGTGTACAATATACAGAACTAATGTTCTGTAGGAGATAGCGAACCCGAGCGTGTTTAGCGGGATCTCAAATAAATACTCGGCATCAATTATCCACCAAGTATTTATGGCAATCCACCCCAGCTTCAAAGAGTTGTTAACATGGTCGGTGCGTTAACCCTTCCTTACACCGCTATCTTATTGTTTTTGTCGTCTGGTGTTTATTTTCTATTTTACATTTTTGTCATCAAAAACAGACTTTGACAGCACTTCAGAATCATTTCCATTGGAAATGATTCTGAATTGCTGTCAAACCATGTTTTATTGGGAAATAAGGCAAGAGCAGACGGCAATTGTTGTGTGTAGCGGTCTAAGGATTAAACCAATGCATGGTGTGGACACCGTAAATATTTCAGTTGACAAACATGGATGTGAACGGTGCGACAGACGACAAACCGACTTCAGCCGAGAACTGGCCGGCTTTGGTGAATGGTGTGGACACAAACTGCCGACAGGCTCAGACCATCTTCTATGGAATACCATGACCACCGATACCATGCTCCACACCCGAGCAAGCAATATACCTGGAAAAAACTGAACATACATTCACACGGCCGGTTCTTTTTTACCTGGTATAATTATTATTAAAGTGCACTTTAACGGTACTGACTCTCAGATATGCAAATATATATATAAATTTACAATTTAAGTACGTTTTGCAAATACGATGCCCTTGTTATAATTGATTCAGAAATACGATATCGTATTTCTGAATCAATTATAAAAGGTCATCGTATCACTAAGCTAATCCCCTCGTGGCAGCCTTGATAATAATAAAAAATAACAGTTTGCCTTACAAACAAGATGAACATAAGTCTTGCATGAAAATAATAAGTAATAATTAGAAAAAAGAAAATAATTAGTAAACAAATTGTTTATAAATCATGATAATACTGGTCTGACCGAGTACTGGCTGAGAAATCAATACCACCGGTGGATGATGAACCCTTCAAGACAATATAACTCAAACCATTTATCGCAAGTTTCTAAGTAATGTGACCTTGCCATTGAGCCTGTTGTGAGCTACAGAAAATATGGATTACGACAACTAATTATATGAAGTTTCAAGCCAATCCGACTTACGGCAACATAGATAGTAGGCAGCCGAAAAGTTTAACGCGTCTCGGACAGACGGACGAACATGGTGTCGACACTATGTGCCCAGAAATGTTTCAGCAATCAGTGACTACTAATGTATTTTATTTAACTGAATTAAACTAGTTTCTACAACAGAAACTCATTTATAAATGTGGTAAAGTATGATTATTTCACAACAAAACAAATACATTTGCCAGTTTCCATGCACGTGGTACCCATGTAAGTGAAAAGGTCAAATTATATCAAACCAAGGCCATAAAAATAAGTACTTTTTTTTAAATATATTTTAGTTTCAGATGTTCGATTCTGATTTGTTTCGTGTCGCCAGATGAATATAAGTTCTATAAAGTTACTATATCGTAGTTCCACGTGGACAAATCACCAAATTTGCTGTCGTCAGACATGATTGTATTTGAAATACTTTGGCATGGTGTATTTTTTATTGATCATGTGGCGAAGGTACAGTATGATTTTATTTCTCCATGACGCGGCGATATTTGAGAACCAAAGTACTTTTTATGGCACAAGTTAATCCTCCCACATGTTTATAAATTGCTGGTTGTATATACATATAAGTGTACGTGAATATAACACATGGTTGTTTTTCTTATTTGATCTAAGGCCATGCCAATTGTTTTCTCTGTTAAGCGTCCACCCAGATATTCAAAACCTAGTTACATATCAGGTAAAAACAAACAAGGCCTCGAACAAAAAGAGTAAAGTTATGTTAAAATGTTGTATGCTAATTGAGAAACATGCACACATCTACTGAACCGGATTTTTTAAATTGTATTTGACCTTGACCTTGTGCATGGGTAGGGTGGGAAATGAACATACGGATGACGACACACATGCAAGTAAATCTGAGAGAGCTTTATTCATTCATTATTCCTACGAGGTTTTGTCGAAACCAGTCTGGTGATTATAATGGGAACACATTGTTTAAATATTTTGTCCAACTTTATACGGCGGCCATTTTGGATTATGTGACGATCTCCAATTTGAAAACAAATATGTAAATGCTTCACCGAAAGACAATAACTATGAAGTTGGGCCAGCATCGGCCAAGCGGTTAGTAAGAAAAGGCTGTTTGAAAGCTCTAATAAAAAGATACCGGTTTGACCTTTTGGCAGCCATCTTGGATGACGTAATCATCTGATTTCGATAAAAACCGCTCCAGAGCGATCGGCTCCTGAATACCTTCGATTTGATATACATGACCATATGTCGTAAAATGTGAAAGTTGACCCTTAATTGACCCGCCCGGCCCCGCACATTTTTGATTCCGGGGGTCATCATGTTAACAAATCTGAAACATCAATGACTATCGACCATTCATGCCAAGTTTCGTTGAAATCTGTCTGGCGGTTCGTGAGAAGATTATTTAAGAAGTTGACCTACTTTTCCACGGCGGCTATCTTTAATTATGCGACAACCTCCAAATTTACAAATCCGACATGCCCCAATCCATATATCATCCCTGTGAAGTTTGCCCAACATTTGCCAAGAGTTTCACGATGAGAAGACGTTTGAATTCTCTAATTCAAGGACGACCGTTTGACCTTTCGGTGACCATCTTGGATAACATAATCATCCCATTTCGACAAACAAAAATTACCCAGAGTGTTCGTCTCCTCAATACCTTCGATTTGATATATGGCATGACTATAATCGGTCAAATGTGAAATTTGACCCATAGTTGGCCCCCGCCCATTTTTGACCCATGGATCACCATTTTTACAAATCTGAATGAGCATTAACTGTCGAGCATTCCTGCCAAGTTGTGTTGCCCTGTGTCTGGCGGTTCGTGAGAATTTTTTTAAGAATTTGATCTACTTTTCCAGGGCGGCCATTTTGGATTAGGCAACAACCTCCAAATTTACAAATCTGACATGCGCCCACCCATAGAACAATCCTGTGAAGTTTGATCAACATTGGCCAAGGGGTTAACGAGAAACAAGATGTTTCAACTCTCTAATTATAGGCTGACCTTTTGACGGCCATCTTGGATGACCGAATCATCCGATTACCACAGAAAATGACTCAGAGTGGTCGTCTCCTCAATACCTTTGACTTGATGTATGTCATGACCATATTCGGTCAAATGCGAAATTTTACCCCTAGATGACCCATGGCCCACACACATTATTTACCCCTGGGTCACCATTTTTACAAATCTGAAAGAGCATTGACTATCGATCATTCCTGTCAAGTTTCGATGCTCTCTGTCCGGTGGTTCGTGAGACGAAGATCCTTTAAGAAGTTGACCTACTTTTCCACGGCGGCCATCTTGGATTAGACGACGACGACGGATGACCTGTTTACCCTTTCGGCGGCCATTTTGGTTGACATAATCATCTAATTTCGACACGAAATTCTCCAGAGTTATCATCTTGTCGATAACTTCGACTTGATATATGACATGACCGTATTATTGACCCCCACCCCGCTCCCCCAGACCACACATATTTTTACCCCGGGTCCACCATTTTAACAAATCGGAAAAAGCATCGACTATCGATCATTTCTGCCAAGTTTCGTTGAAATTGGCTGAGTGGTTCGGGAGAAGAAGACATTTGAAATTGTGGACGTACGACGACGACAAGGACGAAAATCGGTGAAAATGGTGCCCTCGATTGAGAATTAATTTGGGGACAATGAAGAAAACAGACATCCTCTGAAAACAGTTCCTTTAAACGGACACAGTGAGTATATGGTCAACAATCGGCATGGAACTGGAAATAAATTTACGTAGTTTAAACTATATTTTATTTTAATAAATAGTACCAATTGAGAAACGACTAAGAAGTTCCGTAAGTGCAAAACTAAAATGTACAATAACATTCGCATTAGTTTGGGAAATCCTTGGTGGATTTGTTCAACTTTGATGATCCCTACATCATGTACATGTAGGTGGAAAGTGGTGGCATTAATGAACCATCGTTACATTGAACCGTTTATGTGTGAAGTGAAGATAGATATCTTCGTAAGAAACAGTTTTATTGTACGAAGTTTAGTGAAACGGGCCCCTGGGTCCGCCATTGAATTCAGAAGTGGTTTTACGAAGCCCCGATTCAAGATTGAATCAGAATGGCGGGCACATCTTGGCCGCCGGCTACCGCGATCATCCGGACTCACGGCCGACAATCCCTGGAATCGAGAAACTCGCGGCTGAACCAGTAGTCGCCCTTGCCACACATATCCGTTGCACTAGGAGCGCGCTACAGTGCGTCAACTTAGATTTTGTGAAAATATAGTGGCAATATAGGGGTAACTTGAAAATACAATGTATAGAGGTATTGACTGCAAAATATAGGGGATATTTGTTAAAATATAGGGGGATTTGGACATTAGGTTGACAGGTTGTTCACCAATACTTAAATCAACTGGACATTATGTTTGTAAAACATGAATATGCCCCCATGGCATACTGGTGTCTAACTAAAGATTGCGTGTAAAAAAGAAAACTTTAAATTTACACAATTCATTCACTAAGTCATTTGAGAAAGTCTTACAAACTCACAAAGGTCATGCCATTCGCGGTGTGATTGCGTCACACATGTTCAGATGAATGAACTGTCCAAACATTAAAGCAATCCTTAAAGTAATATTGAAGATATGGTGGAGAATGTCGTACAAACATTTTAGTTTAAACAATATTTATTTCAAATTGAATACATGTATACGTATACATGGACTGAAATTGTGAATACGGATTAGAAAACAAGCTCAATGTGAGCTTATGTGAATTCTTCTCCTTGAGTAAGACGTCAATAAATAGTAATGTGGCAGGAATACATATACATGTAGTGTATACATAGGGAAGTTTGGTTAATTATGGAATAAGAAAAAAGTTATAATCCTAGGCATGCATCTCGAACCATTGGCACTCTCATGTGAAGATTAATATAGGTAGTACTATTGCTGACTATCGAACCGATCCGTCAGTCATCTACCATCATGCAGTGAAGCGATTTAGTGGAGCAGATAACTGTAATAATCGTTCACTTCCGGAAACAAGCACCAAAATTGGCACAAATACTCCTTGGGGATTGCTCTTCTGATAAAACCCGTTAGCCACCGAAAAATTCAAGATGGCCGCCATTTTTCAAGATGGCCGCCATTGAATATACAGATATATTGCATTTCACAATAAAATCGCGAAGACTTGTCCTATTCGAATGAAACAAGCACCAAAATTGGCAAACATACTCCTTGGGGTTTGCTCTTTTGATGAAACAAGTTAGCCATCAAAATATTCAAGATGGCGGCCATTTTTCAAGATGGCCGCGATTGAATATACAGAGATATTGCATTTCGCAATAAAATCTCAATGACTTGTCCTATTTGAATGATATTGGTGTCAAATCATACATTTTTGACTATGTAGAATCCGAATTTGGAACTATGTACCTACTCACTAGCTTCCTTGTACCATAATATCAGTCCCGGAAACATAATTAGGGTAAAAAGTGCCCATATCATAGGCATCATCAGTCCGATATATTATTGGATGTACATGTAGGCAGTAGGCCTATACTTGTTTGTCACTTATTGTCTTGTTGCCTGTATGAGTACACTACAACACTTCTAAACCTCGCATCTGCAACTGCACAGTGCCGTGCAGGTCAGGCCAAAGCGGTAGCATTTGCATCGACCCCCGCAACATTCCGACTTGCATCCACACTTGGTCAGCTGCTGGCAACTCTCTGCAATGGGTGGGAGCTCTGTCCAAACGATCTGCCACATATCTCCTTTCTTGGTCCAGCCCTAGTTGGCAGGAGTCTGTGTTTCTGGTTCACGTACTGTTGACTGACTCCAGATGCAGCCCGCCTGGTATGCAGCACGCTTCACATGCTGCCTCAGTGCTGCTCGGGTTGGAGGAATGGCTTCGTACGGCCTCTGCTTCCGAGCAAACATGTCCAACCTCGCATCATCGACACCATTAGCTGTTGTGCTGGATCTGTCGTACATCATGACCACAAACTTTTCCAAGGTATCCAGGTCTTCATCATCCACTACCGGTGGGTACTGGCTGAGTTTGCTGAAGACACTGGAAGCCTCATCACAAACGTCCCAGGTTTGCCAAGCAGACTTCTTCCCTTTGCCACGGAATGCTGAAACGACATCGCAGCCAGTGAAGGCATGGAAGAAGAGCATCCCTTTGCTCTTTTCTGCAAGAGTGCAATACAAGTCATGCACAGGAACCCACCTCAGGTTCTGTCCTTGGCCAAAGGCAACCCACAGCTGCTGCAGACATAGCTCCTGAAGTGCATGCAGAACACTGACTGCGATGACGACAACATCTGTGTCGCTGGCTTTGACCATGATGACTTTGCTGCCTGCTTCTGTAGTATGCCTGGCATGCACAAATATCCGCGTGTCAGCTTCTTCATGACTGCAGGGTGCTACCCCAGCCAAATTGATAGTGTGGTTGCTGACAGCATCTTCTTCCTTGGTCACAATGACCACATTTGGTGTGACAACACGTGCAATCTTATCAGCCAGAAAGTTGAACAGCTCAGCTTTGTTGTTATTTACTCTCAGGAAGTTTCGCCAGTTTGAGGGAATGTTGCCCTTCCCTGTCACCCTGCGTCTCACCCCGCGTCCTCACTTTGATCTAGTTTCAGCTTTCAGACTAGATGGCCGGTAGACATCAAACACAATGTCTGTTCTGTTATACTTGGTAGAGTATGATTGTATTGTAGGAAGGACATCGAACATTGCGTACTCTTCAAATGTCTTTGATCTCCGGGGGGGGGGGGGGGGCAGACTGTTCACCAATGCTGCACCATCAATGATGATGGTGTCGGCGCCTGGCTCTGCCTCAGGGGTTGTAACTTGGCTCTCAAGAATGGTAGTGAGGTGGGATTTCTGACAAGTGTGGAACTTTCCACCATCACTGAGGGCAGCAGGATGTGACTGGTTCTCATGACGGAAAAACTCCTTCAAGTCACACTCTCTGCTCTGGCATGATATGAACAGCTTGGAGAACAGTTGACAGTCTTCCTTCAGCACGTTTTACTTTGAAGAGTCAAGAGAGGCTGGTACCTGTCGGAAAAAGTCAACCCTGTTTTTCTTGATTGGTTCATAGAAAGTGGATTCTTCTTCCCCTTCCAGTCCCTTCATAAACTCCTGGAAACGGACCTTGCCTTTCTCAAGGTGTGTGCGAATCAGCTCGGCGGCACTGTGGTGAGCAATATCCTTTGTATCAAGTGATAACAGGTCCCGACTCTCCTCCTGGATAGGAATGCTCATATCATTCATGGCTTGTGAGAGCTTTTCTACTTTCTCAAGGAACACTCTTTGTGCTCGTTCCGTCTCCTCATGGTGGCTGGTGTGTTCAGCACCCTCTTTGATCCCATATGCTACCTCATACTGTGCAACCAAGTGGCTGACTTCAGGACCAGCTATCATCCATCTTCTCAGTGCTGATGGGTCTTCAGTCACGCCAATCGCACCCCGTCTGCCTTGATGACAGCGTTGGCCTGCTCGTGAGCTTGGTCAATAGCCATTGCTGAGAACTGTCGGCTCGATTTGTGTACAACAAATTTTCCACTCTTGAACTCCTGAGCCAGCTGAGGATGCTTCTGTTCCAGGGTCACCATGTCTCTGTAATGGATCGGAAGCCACCGTGCATAGTTTACATTGTTGTTGGCAAAGAAGTACGGTATCAGCTCAGCCAGTGACTGACAGTACATGAAGAAGTTGGCTTCCCTGAATGATCGGATCAACAAGAGGATCACCAGTTCCATTGACAGCACCATATACCAGAAATGAAACTGGGGACTTTGCAGTTTGCGATGCTCACACCAAGCTTCGAAGCTAGGCACCTCTTCGGGTTGTTCATCTGTCTCTTTCGAGTAGTCCGTGTGGGCTGCCTTCAGAAGCTTGTACAGACTGCATGCTGTTATCTGGTGCACCTGTCGTGTCCTAGTGATGCTCGAGGCTGTCAGAAATGAATCTGCGGTCCCAGGAGATGCTATCCCTGCCTCTACGAGGGCTCCTGTCCAACCACTGTCCTTGAGTAGAGTTCCAATGGACTTCAGTGCCGCCATCTCAATATGCAAGCCTCCGAACACCATGACGAAGTTGTCCTCACCGTAGATTTCAGGCCAGTGCCACTGGACCTGCTTGGCTACTGCATATATTGGCTGGTCAGCAGCAATTACTGGCACCTGACCGGGGTTCAGAAATGCTACTATCTCCTTGATCTTGTCCATCACATGTTTGACTGTAGCAACCGAATGGGCCTGATCTCGCAGCAGAGGCAGAAGTGATGTAATGTTGACTTCAAATGGCTTTCCTCTCTTCTGTGAAGCATGGTGGGCTGACCAAGTCACATCCACTGGTCCATCTGCCACAGTGACCTTCTCCAGCCACTCATACTCCATTGCCAGTTGTGGCCTCAGCAGACTGGTGTCTGGATGTGTCACACCACTCTGGGGAGGAGAGGGTTTCTTCTTGGTGAAAAAGGCGGGCCGGACATTGGTGAAGGAGTCTGGAAGTTCTGGAACTGTCTTCACGTTCTCCTTTCCGAACTTCAGCTGTTCACGCTCTTCACCTTTGTCTTCTTTGGTTGGGTGCTGGAAAACAGAGATACTGGTTCCATGGAAAGAAGTGGTCGCTGTCGTTGCAGTGGGATTGTGGTCTATGTTGTCCATGGCTGCTGTGGTGAACAGCCCTCTTCGCAGAACTGGTGGACAGACCACCCCATCCTCCACGTACTTGGTGACTGTTGCATTTCCCAGCTGTGCAGATATCTCTAGCACCCTGTCGTATGAAATGCTGATGCCATGCTCGTTAAGCATTTCCACCAACGATCTCTTTCTGGTCTTTGTGTAGACGGACATCCCCATGTAAACAGGGAATGGGGTCTCTCTGTCTTTGGAGTGTCTGTGAGTTGCTGCTCCTTCTTTGTACCTTGTGTAGCAGTTGTACTGAAGCAGCTGAGCAATTGCTAAATCTGTCTTTGATGCGCCAAACCTCAGTTGAGATTTGATGTCCGCTCCGTGTTCAAGCATAGCCACAAACTGAAGAAGAGTGAGTGGAATGGCCTGGTCGATGCACCCCTCATGGAAGGTGCCATCAAACGTGGACTTGTGGTCCAGCATATGTCTTCGCAAGATGTTAGCTGCTTTGCCAAGGATAATAGCTTCACTATAATAGTCAGAGGCTTCTGACAAGGCCAAGCCCACATCTTTCTGGAAAGCCAGAAGAACATCCCTTCCCTGCTTGTGAGCTTCCAACTCAGGTATTTCTGATAGCAGTTTTTCCTTCAGTCTTGTGGAGTTGACATCAGGTTCATCAACACCCAGCTGTTCCAGGCGCTGGGCATACATGTGAGCTATGTTTGTAAGTCGGAAGACTGCAGGACCATCACCAGATCTGGTGGTCTCCACTAGATATGTCACTAGCTCTGAGAATGCCTGTGGGTAGGCATCCTCTTCGGGTGCACGTTCCTGTCTCTTGGTGGCTCTGAGGTACGTCCTCTCTCTATTGTACATGTCAGTCAAGCATGTTAAATGGTATTTGAGCTCCTGTGCAATAGCATCTCCACCGCTGAGTCTTGCAAGAAGTTTTCCGTCATTCAGAGTTTGGGCACATTTATTAAGTCTGTTATTGAGGTTCATCGTCATAACTTGTCAGAGGGGCTTCTCTGTCACATATGAAACACGTTCGGCCTTCAAGGCTGGTTCTACGAAGCTTGGTCTGACATTATACTAGCTGAGCACTCTCTGCTCTTCTTTTTCTGGCTCTCTCCAGTTTCATGTTGTTGAACATAAGGCGACAACTTTGGTGATACTGCGCCGTGTTCCTCCTCAGAGTTTCTTCAATGCCACCACCATCATCAAGTCTGGCTCGATACAGAACAAGAGGCATCTCATTAATTGCGTGAAAGAGGGGAATGTTAGTCGCAATCATAGTGTAGCCATCGTGTTCTTGTGGTTGTTGTGCTCGTGGTGTCTTGAGCTCTTTACTCTTCTTCTTCTGGCAAAGACAACACTTGCTCCAGTCAGTCCGGAATTTAGACGGTCTTGGATCTGTGGTTGCCATCTTGGCGAATGGCAATCAAGGTATCACAGTTTGATAATTATATGTATTCAGTGAATCAAGGCCGAGGGGTTATCCTTTTACCACTTTGACCAATGAATACTCCGGGATGGGGGTATTTATTCGCTTACAGCTGTGGACATTTTGTTGATGCAGTAGACTTGTAATCTAATCTACTATATAACTGACTGCCGTAGATCTGCCTAGCGATCTGAATCAGTAACCATATTGTGATATAAAATCTGGCGTTGTTATCGTTTAACCAAAAATCACACCGAAATATATTCAACCAGGATTTAAATCATGGCGTTGTTATCGTATAGCCGTCAATCAAAACAGCACAAGGCTATGGCGTCAACTTGTATTTAAGGTAGAGGGTAACATGCCCTACGAATCATCAAACAATTAACAAGTAACAGTTGTAGACATGTGTAAACAAATTAAGGGCCTCATTATTAGTATTATCATTCAAAAGTGTACACTGTAAATATATAATATCATTACGGTAGGACATAACATTTAACAAAAAATAATACCGGATTTGTTTTCACGCTTTTGCGTAAATTGCGTAATTAACTAATTATGGTAGCGGCGCCTATGGGGTCAGCTTTTAAAGCCACTATATGCGTAACTTATGTTTTGAAGCCTTGTACAGGAAGATGCTACACATACTAAACATCTAACACTACTACGATATACACTACCATGCATTTTAGCCAAATCCGACGTAACATGAACCTCTAATATAGCAAAATATTAGGATTCCATGACTGATATATGGTACAAGGAAGCCAGTGAGTAAGTCAATGGTTCCGTATTCAGATTCTACATAGTCGAAAATGTATTATTTGACACCAAGATCATGCAAATAGGACAAGTATCTGCGTTTTTATTGCTAAATACAATGTTTCTGTATATTCAATGGCGGCCATCTTGAAAAATGGCGGCCATCTTGAAATTTTAGGTGGCTAACGGGTTTTATCAAAAGAGCAATCCCCAAGGAGTATGTGTGCCAATTTTGGTGCTTGTTTCCGGAAGTGAACGATTCTCCTGAAATTTGCAATTATCTGCTCTACTAATTAGAGGCAATGATGAATTGTTGAACCTTTCAAGACTGTTTTCATTATCGCTTAAGAAATTGTTACCATACATTAGAGTATTGATTTGTAAAGCGGCCACGAGAGAATGTAGTGGTTTGCGTCCTCGATTGAACCACCGGCGCATGCTGCGCTATTGACTATTGAGTTTAGGAATAAGTTGAAGTTCAGAGCACTACATCCTAACCGTATCCGAGTTAATAGAGTTTGACCTTGCCGGTCGCCAGCTGAGTAATAGGATGGTGGAATATAAATTACGAATGTTAGCGCATAGTGTATGTGTAAATGAATTCCAAGTAGTACTATTTCTTGTATTCTTTCATGGTAGATAGGAGAAATGAATCTTGGTACATATTTGTACGGGAGTGAATTGTTGGTGTATCTTCATCGTTTCTTAACCTGTAGCGATTTTGTGTTTGCTCCGGGGTTAAGTTGGTTAGATAAGGTGATGTTATGTTGTTCTTCATTTTGTAGAATATAATTAATTTGTGTTTTTTTCTTCCTTTTACCCATTTGGTTTCGGTATATAATTTTTCTAAACTGCAGAGTTGGGTGGCCCCAGTAACAATTTGATGTACCAAAATGGCTAAGTCGCTGACACATCATTTCGAAGGTGACAATGGTCAATGTCATTAATGTGTGACAACTGTATGTGATTAAAGTGTGCAAGTATTGAAGCCCTTCGCGTAATATTGAAGATATTACATGTTGGAGAACGAAACTCTTATAAACGGACGGACGGACACATGCCCCACAAGAGCAACGAAATATGACCACCCCTATCGCATAGGGGGCATAACAACTACATGTGTAGAGCATGCAAATAATATAATAAACTGTTTGGCACAGACATACCTTTCCTGCAGCATCTATTTTATTATCTTTCTGTCACAATAATAACAATCAATGCCGTTGTCCTGAGAATTTACTACTTTTGAACATCAATATGCTTCTTCGTCTTGCCGTGATAAACATGTATTCAAAATTTGGTTACGATCCGTCAAGTTGAACTCGAGTTATTGCACGGACAACGATACAGAGTGCGAAAATTAAAAATGGCCACCAAAGGGAGAGGTCATCGTAATTTATTTTGATTTATTGGTGTTTAACAGTCTATCAACATATAAGGTCATTTAAGATCGGGCCAGCGGGTTCGATCCCGTATTTAACCTGCACAATTGGGGGAGGGGGCGGGGAATCCCAAAATCAGAAAGGAATATTTACATCGGAAAAAATAATATATTCAGCCCTGAAATTAGAATAATCCGACCTGGTGCCAGGGCTATACCACTGGACCCCTTTCCCTAAAAGTAATAGGATTGCGAAGAATCTTAATACTCAAATAAGGGGTATAACCAGATTCAACCGTCGCATACAAAAATGCCGAAGACGTACGTGAGGGCCCAACCAGGTCTCCGGTCTGGATTCTGGTAATAGTAGGCTTGTTACGTGCAAAACATAGGGGTTTGAATTCACATCACGATGCTAAGGTCCCCTTTGGTATGGAAGTTCCTTAGGACCATAACAAGTTTTGTATCCAAAGACACGCGCTCTATCTCATATTCAAGATGGCTGCCCGCGGCCATATTTAAATTATGGCCGACGATATACAAGTTGAGTTAAATTTCAATTAAACTTATGATTCCCATTTCTAGTGTCGTATGCTAGCTTCTAACAATCATGGAGGAATGAATATCAAACATAGCAGTTGTATCTCAATTCCAAGATGGCCGCCGGCGGCCATGTTGGAAAGAAAGTACACACAGTATACAAGTTCAGTTAAATTTCAATAATTGTAATGATTCTAATGATAGTTTGTTGTATACAAGGTTCTAAGGGTCATGGAGGAATGAATATCTAATATGGAAGTTGTATGTCAAATTCAAGATGGCCGCCGGTGGCCATATTGGTAAAATATTGTTGACAGCTATATTGGAACAAGAGGGCCGTAAGTCACAAAATACGCCCGTCGAAGATGGGCCAGACAGCGAAGATGCAGAAATGTGAAGCTGTCACCAAGGAAAGGAACATTAATGAGAATTTGAAAATCTATAGCACTATTTATTCCTCTTGTTGTGATAAAAAGGTATAATAATTTAGGTAGAGATGTGTAAAGTATAAATTATATAGAATTGGGTACAAAAATATGTAGAAAAAATGGCTAAGTTAAAATGGTAATATTTTTGTTAAAATATATTTTTTTCGGCATAAAAACACAAAGGTGCACATCTTCAATATGTGTAGAAGACGTGTGTACAGTTTCAGATCGAATGACGGAACAGTTTCAGAAAAGTTGTGTACACAAACTCAGTACCCTATATAGAATAGCATAAACAAATGTAGAAAATAATGGCTAAGTTAAAAAGGTGATATTTTGGTTAAAAAATATTTGTTCGCCATAACAATACCAAGGTGCACATCTGCAATGTGTGTAGAAGACGTGTGTATAGTTTCAGATCGAATGACTGAACGGTTTCAAATGAGTTGTGTACACAAACTCTGTACCCTATATAGAATTGAATACAAAAATGTAGAAAGAATGGCCAAGTTAAAAAGGTGATATTTTTGTTAACAAATATTTTTTCGGCATAAAGACACCAAGGTGCATATCTTCAATATGTGTAGAAGACGTGTGTATAGTTTCATATCGATTGACTGAACAGTTTCAGAAGATGTATGTACACAAACTCTGTACCCTATATAGAATTGAATACAAAAATGTAGAAAAAATGGCTAAGTTAAAAAGATGATATTTTTGTTAAAAAATATGTTTTCGGCATAAAAACATCAAGGTGCACATCTTCAATATGTGTAGAAGACGTGTGTATAGTTTCATATCACTTGACTGAACAGTTTCAGAGGAGTTATGTACACAAACTATGTACCCCATATAAAATTGAATACAAAATGTAGAAAAAATGGCTAAGATAAAAAGATAATATTTTTGTTAAAAAAACGTTTTTCGGCATAAAGACACCAAGGTGCAGATATTCAATATGTTTAGAAGACGTGTGTATAGTTTCAGATCGATCGACTGAACGGTTTCAGAGGCGTTGTGTACACAATCTATGCAGTTTTTCTGTCCTCCGCTGGCCGCCCGCCCGCCCGCCCGCCCCCGACAATATATAAGTGTAGCTAAATAACAATAACAGTAATGATTTAAATTTCTTCTCTTATATTCAAGTTTCTAAGGGTCAAGGAGGAATGAAAATCTAATACAGAAGCTTTATCTAAAATTCAAGATGGCCGCCGGTTGCCATATTGGTAAAAATTGCTGACAATATATGTATTTAATGAATTAATGTTGTAATGTGACTCTTCTTTGATATAGAACTACATATGAGTCATAGAACACTGAATAACATAATCGGTAAGTTTTATCTCGAATCCAAGATGGTAGCCATCAGCCAATTTTCAATTAAATCAGTGTTCGCTAGCTGTGTGTCGTAGATGATATTATAAACATCTATTCCATCTGTAGACAGTTTTAACTTGAAACAAGAAACGAGGCAAAGCCACGAAGGCCAGGTTTTTTCCAAACATGGACACTTGGATAACATAATTATAACCACTTTTTGTAGACTAGATGGCCGTGGCCTGCATGTCGCGCCTTGGGGTGAGGCATGGACAATACACAAATAGATATAGTAGATGGAAAAACTTTAACGAAACAACTTTAACCGGACACACGGACGTACGGACGTACGGACGGACGGACGTATGCCAAAATACCGACTATATCGCGCTTTCCGCAAGCGGGTGCGACAATGATGATAAACACCCATGTGAGTATCAAGGTAATGGGTGAAGCAGTTGCAGAGATATCGTACACGAACAAAATTTAACAAATAAATTCAAAGTAATTTGACCTTCACATTGCGCACACGGGCCGCACGGTTGGGGGTTAGAGTGAAAATATGGACGATGATAAACACCCATGTGAAGTTTCAAGGTAATGGGCGAAGCAGTTGCAGAGATATAGTATAACAAAAAAGTTTTAACCAAAAAATTTAACCAGACGTACGTTAAAAAGTTAACGTTGAAAATGGCTAAGTCAATTACGTAGAAATAATAGGTGAAGGTAAAAAAAATGGTCACATGTTGGATAGTTGTATGTGGTAGGCACCCCTTGGTTATGAAGCTGTGAAAGTTTTGGTGGTCCTAGGTGGTACAGTACCAAAGAAATGGACTTAAACACGAAAACTTAACATTGAAAATGGCTAAGTCGATTGCGCGGAAAAAATGGGTCAAGTTAAAAAAAAAAAAAGTAACATGTTGGATAGTGATATGTGGTGGGCACCCCTTGATTATGAAGCTGTGAAAGTTTGGTGGTCCTAGGTGGTACAGTAACAAAGAAATGGACTCAAACATGAAAACTTAACATTGATTGTGGACGCCGCCCGCCGCCCGCCCGCCCGCCGCCCGCCCGCCCGCCCGGCTTTCGCCAATCCAATAGCCTGGATTTTTTTTCAAAAAACCTGGCTAATAAATGAACTGAGGTATATAACAATATATGTAAACAAAACTGCATCTCAAATCCAAGATGGATGCCATCAATCATTCGGAAACAGATTAGACATGTTACATGTATATATAGAAACATATACAAAATAAAATAACAAATATTTACAGTTTGTACATCTACTATTTGGATCCGGTTGATTAAAAAATTGACAACTTAGTAAAAGTTATGAAAACAAAATTAGATGGCATGATGAAAAAAATTGCAAGCCAGAAATATAGGCACTTGTGATGCAACAGACCTTTGAGGAAATAAAAAGGGGCTGATGCCTGCACATACAAATACAGCTTAAAGCATTTGGCTCCGACACTGTGAATGTTAACTTTAACAAAATTGTTACTGTCAGCAGTACAGATCAACAGACGACCGGATTGAATGACAAAAAAATGTACACTGCACCGTTAAGCAATATATGTATACCGCATGATAATAAAATATGCATATACCAATCACATATAATATTATAACGTATGCGAAGATGTAATGTAATTCCATGGTAATATAAATCATCACATACTGATAATTTATAAGCACATAGTGTAATGGTGTAGTACTTAGAATGCATATTATCTTATGCATGACATTTTGTCATAATGCAAGCATATTCGTGTAATGTTCTATCTATTCAGAATCAGTCTCGCAGAGGCGATATTAATTCAGAGAAACCCAGACTCACTTAATAATACAAATCGCAGACATGAACCCAACATAGCTATATTCGTCAATTTACATCGTCATTGCGTATTATTGGCGTAATTGTATTAAAGATTAAACCGAGTCCACGATATGTAGCAATGTTTCTATTAGCAGGGCATAGTGTTATAGTCACCATTAAACATAGTAGCGGATGAATCGCATATCACTGTAGCTAGAATAATTATAAAATAACACTAAGTTGACCATTATATAGTGATGTATGCCAACCGTTATGTATTTGCGCACCGATTTTCGTCTCATCCCGTATTTAGTTTTATTATATCATGTAGTGTGTGCAATATATACATTTACATGTATTATTCCTGTTTCCATAATATATGTTATCTACAACACAATTCACGCGAGTGACCATTTAGCTTCCGAGATCACATTATATTGCGATATACATACATGTACAAGTCGCTCAAACACCATATTGTATAAATCCGGTTATTTAGTGAGCCTGGAAAAACTGTGCACTACATGTTGTACTGTTGTACTGTTCTGCTTGCTCATAAAATAAAACACGTGTTGCATGCTCATAAAATAAAACACGTGTTGCAATAAAATGAGCCACTCTCAACCAAATATACACATCACATACAGAAGAGTGATTTTGACATGTGCTGCACTATATAATGTGGAGCATATGCATACAATATGCACTTCAAGACATACGAAGCTCCTGCTCGCACGTCCTGGCCATAGTTCTCCATCAATACGACTGTTATTTATCTGTGCACATGAGCTCAACCCAACTATCACACCTACCCCCATAAATTACATACTAGTATTCGAATATGTTCGACTCTTTTACATCTGTAGTTCACATATCCATTTACAAAAGTGTATTAATTCCGTTAGTCTGGTCACTTGTATGCAATCAATAATTAATCCACGACCTTCACAAAACCAACAAACACCGTGTCTGTATCTTATGCATGCAATACATATAATTATAATGCTCATTCTAAAATAAAATATAGCTAATGATTGATGCACACCGTTCATCTGCTCAGTTATTTTAATGTCACTCATTTGAAGAAGAAAAAAAGCAACATGTATCTGAAATACAAAGCACTGTACGTATACAGGAAACAGAATATGCACATGTAATATATTTTCCAGCAAATTATGCATAAAAGAATTCCACTAGGTTCTGTTCCATATCTGTTCTCAATTGTCATTCTAGATTCTACACTTTTTCTTATAATATGTAGTTAAAATTATTTTCAGCATACATTCCGGGATATCATTTTTAATGGATTTCAGTTGTAACAAGAGTTGTCAGAAGACAACTAAGATCGCCTGTTGGCAGCCTTCACTCAAACTTGGCACAGTTGTATAAAAAACATGAATATTATATAACTTGACCTTGGGTTAAGGGGTGTGCAGTGGACCTTGACATTGGGGTCAGTGGTAAAAGGTGGGTCGTGGATTTGCTATAGCATGATATAGCATATTAAGATGAACGATGTATAAAATATCAATGCGCTCCCTGAAAACAGAAGCTATACAAAATTTTAACCCAACGTTAAGTTTATGAACGCACTAAGTCGGTGATTTTCTACAGCATGATAGCTATTCACATGAGGAATGCATGCATGAATGTGCTAAGTTTGTGACCTTAACCTTGGGGAAAGGGATGGGGGTCATGGATTTGCTGTAGCACAATAGAGGATCATCAGATGAATGCATGTATGAAATATCAATGTGTTCCTTGTAAAGAAACAGAAGTTATAAAAAGACATTTACTCCAACGTTAAGTTTATGATGTTGATCTTGGGGAAAGGGGTGGGGGATGGGACATGGATTTGCTGTAGCACAATAGAGGATCATCAGATGAATGCATGTATGAAATATCAAAGCGTTCTGTAAAGAAACAGAAGTTACACAACATTTACCCCAACATTAAATTTATGAACATGCTAAATTTGTGACCTTGACCTTGGGGTAAGGGTTGGTTGGTGGGTCGTGGATTTGCTACAGCATGACAGAGGGTCATCTGAGGAATGCATGTATTCAATATCAAGGCGTTCCATGAAAGGAAACAGATGTTATAGGACATTTACCCCAACGTTAAGTTTATGAATGTGGTAAGTTTGTGACCTTGACCTTGGGGTAAGGGTTGGGTGGTGGGTCGTGGATTTGCTACAGCATAATAGAGGGTCATCTGAGGAATGCATGTATGAAATATCAAGGCGTTCCATGAAAGGAAACAGATGATATACGACATTTACCCCAACGTTAAGTTTATGAATGTGCTAAGCTTGTGACCTTGACCTTGAGGTAAGGGGTGGGCGATGGGTCATGGATTTGCTATAGCACGATAGAGTATCATCAGATGAATGCATGTATGAAATATCAAGGCGTTCCCTGTAAATAAACAGAAGTTACACAACATTTACCACAATGTTAAGTTTATGAATGTGCTAAGTGTGTGACCTTGATCTTGGGGTAAGGGGAGGGCAGTGGGTCATGGATTTGCTATAGCACGATACAGTATCATCAGATGAATGCATGTATGAAATTTTAAGGCGTTCCATGAAAGGAAACATATGTTATAAGACATTTACCCCAACGTTAAGTTTATGAACAAGCTAAGTTTGTGACCTTGACCTTGGAGTAAGGGTTGGGTGGTGGGTCGTGGATTTGCTACAGCATGATAGAGGGTCATCTGAGGAATGCATGTATGAACTAGAAATGTGGCCAGTCGTCACACGAATGCCCCCGCTGGCAGCCAAAGAAAACGAGGCATATTTGATTATAAGCCATTTACCCGAGCGTTAAGGTTTCGAACGCACCAAGTCTGTGACCTTGACCCTGGGCTTAGCGGGGGTGGGACGAATGTGGATTTGTCACAGGGCGGTAGAGGAGCATTGGAGCAATGCGTTTGTGAAATGTGGAGCAGATCCGAGAAAGGAAACAGAAATTATAAGCCATTTACCCGAGCGTTAAGGTTTCGGGACGTACGTACGTACGTACGTACGGACGCCGGTAAGACTATATGGCCCCGTCACCATTCGGTGGCGGGTGCATAATAAGCCATAATAAGCCATTTACCCGAGCGTTAAGGTTTCTAACGCACCAAGTATGTGACATTGACCCTGTGCTTAGCGGGGGCGGGACGAATGTGGATTTGTCACAGGGCGGCAGAGGACCATTGGAGCACTGCGTGTGTGAAATGTGAAGCGGATCCGAGCAAGGAAACAGAAATTGTAAGCAATTTACCCGAGCGTTAAGGTTTCGAACGCACCAAGTCTGTGACCTTGACCATGGGCTTAGCGGGGGCGGGACAAATGTGGATTTGTCACAGGGCGGTAGATGAGCATTGGAGCAATGCGTGTGTGAAATGTGAAGCAGATCGGAGCAAGGAAACATAAATTATAAGCCATTTACCCGAGGGTTAAGGTTTCGGGACGTACGTAAGTACGTACGTACGTACGGACGCCGGTAACACTATATGCCCCCCTCACCATTCGGTAACCTTGGGGTAAGGGTTGGGTGGTGTGTCGTGGATTTGCTACAGCATGATAGAGGGTCATCTAACGAATGCATGTATGAAATAGCAAGGTGTTCCATTAAAGGGAACAGATGTTATAAAACATTTACTCCATTGATATTTAGCTAAACTTATACATCATCGGTCATGTGTTCCAATATAGCTGTTAGCCATCTTGAAAATGAGATATAGCGTGTGTCTTTGGATAAACTAGATGGCCGCCGCCTGCATGTCGCGCCTTGGGGCGAGGCATGGACACTAAAAAAAGAGATATAGTAGACGGAAAAACTTTAACCGGACACACGTACGTACGGACGGACGTACGCCAAAGTGCCGACTATATCGCGCTGTCCGCAAGCGGGCGCGACAAAAACTTTGACCAAAAACTTTAACCAAGATTTTCAAAGTAATTATACCTTGACATTGGGCACAGGGGCCGCACGGGAGGGGGGTAGAATGCAAATATAGATGATGATAAACACCCATGTGAAGTTTCAAGGTAATGAGCAAAGCAGGTGCAGAGACATAGTACATGAAAAAACTTTAACCAAAAACTTTAACCAAAAACTTCAAAGTAATTTGACCTTGACATTGGGCACAGGGGCCGCACGGGAGGGGGGTAGAATTAACATATAGATGATGATAAACACCCATGTGAAGCTTCAATGTAATGGGCAAAGCAGTTGCAGAGATATAGTATAACGAAAAACTTTAACCAAAAACTTTAACCGGACAAACGTACGTACGTACGTACGCCAAAGTGCCGACTATATCGCGCTTTCCGCAAGCTGGCTCGACAAAAAAAGCTTCTATGGTCCTTAGGTACTTCCATACCAAAGGGGACCTTTGCATCATGACTTGAAGACAATAGTCACTTAAGGATGAACGCCGCTTGTTAAATTACCCATCGCATGCTTTCATCCATTCGGAAAATCAATCGGATTCTTCGTCTTGCCGTGAGAAACATGTATACCAAATTTGGTTACGATCGGGTAGGTAGAACTTGAAATATTGCGTGGACAACGATGAAAGTGCGAATTCCCGTAAGGATGAACCCCGATCGTTCAATTACCCATTGCATCCCACCTACCACCCACTGTTGCCGTGATCAACACCTCTAGTTATTGCAGGACAAACTGTGCCCACCCGCACAAGATGAATACATATACAGTAGTATATAAGAGTCACAATGATACCATCACCTCTGGAAGGTACCAGCTACTACACGCGGCACCTTCCACAGCATGATGGTATCATTTGTGACTCTTATATACTACTACCGCGAGACCATATATTTATGACATGAGAAGATACACCCTATTAGAGATAAAAATCCCTATGTTATACTCAGTATATATATATACAACATAATGGTTCTAGTTAAGTGTGCATGGTTGAAGACAGGTAGTCACGAGAGATGTTTTCGCACCGGTATTTACGAATATTGCAAACATCACCGTGCATGGATGCGAAGAGGTTCCGTTTCACCTCGCCCATGTCGACATTGTGGGGTAGGGACCAAAGCCGTGTCACTGCTATGTCCACCATGTGGTGGCACTCAGGCTACTCATCGAATGGTTAACAAGGAATTACGTGCTCGCAAGTATTATCGTTTAGTAATAATTCAAATCGGAAAGTCAGTTAGAAAGATAGAATCGATCTAATAAGTCACGGTGTTTCTACAGCATTAAAACACTGTAAAAAACATTATCAAACTAATTTTATAAAATTGAACAGAAAAAACAAGTACCAATATTATTAGAGAAAATGGATAATACAATACAATTGGAATTGAAAGTTTTTAATGGCTGTGTTGAAGAAGTTTACGAAGAATACGGGGGTTATAATCCTGTATATAAATTCTATAAAATGAGAACACTAGGCGATATCGAATATATGAAATACCAGCGTAATTTATTACGCTCCGATAAAAACGTTACATTTACAATATTATACCGGCAATTATGTCAACTATACAAGAGGCAAATACAAACATTAAGACGGATAATGCGTATCGGATATGAAACTAAGGTGTATTATATAAAAAAATTAAAACCCAACGATTCGTTTACGAATGTACATTTCCACGATATCGCTTATAAAGATATTGAAAAATTATTATTGAAAAAAAAAAAAATACTAATTAATTTATAGCCGAGTGTATTTTCCTTATCGAAGGTATGTAAACGGGCTATCTGAAATTATTTTTCATCAACCTCGAGCGGTCTTATAGGAACGCCGTTGTCATACTTTGAGTGTATTTTTCCTTATCGGTGGTATGTAAACTGGCAATCTGAATTTATCAAATTTATCAACCTCGAGCGGTCGGATAGGAACGCCGTTGTCATGCAGTTGTTTACCATAGCGACCACATTTGTAGGGATAGAAATAAATAAATAAAAAATGTTTAACTCCAACCGCGGTGCGAACCCACGACCCTCGTCTCTATACATTATCGCCTTAACCCACACGACCACGTAGGCTGTTATGATAAACATTACCTAGTGTTGTACAAGTATCGATTTACGACAATGTTTCAATTACACGGGTTATGAACCATGCGTAAATTGATAGCCGAGGTAAACAGACAGTTATTTATACCCGAGTGTATCAATGTACACAGGTGATTACAGTGTAATCCTCGACCGAATTTGTTATGCGATTACGGCGTAATTCTCAGTGAAAAACACATGTTGTATAGGTATGTAAATTTGTTTACTGCACCAATATAATTATTTTATAAAATATCACAATGGTGCTGTAACATTTCTTCCGTCTTTAAATTTATCCCAATCAGTACACTCAATTTTGGGCATGGTGGCGCGCGCCTTGATTCTTATATCATTTTTTAATTGTTCATATCTCCCCATTTCTTCCACCACGGATTCAAACTCTAAATTTGATATTTTCTTATCGGCCAACGCTTTGGACACTATAACGTCGATGCTATTTTTCTTAGACCTGGCGAGAATGGATATTCTATCATGTTTTCTACATTTTTTCTCGAGTTTTCCACCCGACGCCCTAATTACCATACACAGCAACCCAGAAACGGCCGACACCGCACATAAAATCCCCGCTACAGGAACCGTTATAATGGTGGATATAGTTGCAGCTGTCCCCGCCCCACACAACACAGAAACACTCGCCAGAGCCGTGCTAGATGCTTCAGCCGTGTTCACCGCGCGTCTATATTTTTTAGCGTTTCTTTTTCTATTTGTATATTCTCTAACTAAAATATCCTGCATAGCGACGATATTATTCAACCTAAAATCTGAACTTCTTTCGTTAATTGTACACAGTGTTGATGGAGTGGTATTGACAATTGGAAGCTTTGATTCGTTCATGATTTTCAATATATTAGTATTTACAAAATAAGTTCAATTAACAATGAGACAATAGTGGAAGAACTCTCTGGGTCACCGAATTTCGTAACAAAGTTAATAACATTACCTTTGGAAAGTCTAATTCGATCATAACCGGAGAACGAAACCACCGTCGAACTATCTCCAGAGATTTTTGTGACTCCAACCCCCCGTTCTTCCCCATCTACTACAATATTTATCGCGACCGCGCCCACAGGTTTACCACTACCATTAACCGAGCAGACCGCCATTTGGATAACTTCACCTGCGGCTGTCATAGTGTATCCCAACACATTATTACTCGCTTTGGCACCGAACGAATATTCATAGTGCCCCTCAACCAATGGGCCCCGCTTCTCAGCCCAAACTGTTATGATACGTTTTGGCGTTTTCATTGTTCGCACTATTCCGGCAAGCGCACTGTTTGCGTTATATGCCTCAGTACGAACTCGTTTTACTTGATCATCAACCGCAACAAGTGATTCATTAACGGCGCGGATAGATTCAACCACTCGGGCTCCTAATCCCGCAATCCCCGTCCGATCCTCTGAGCGCAACACCCTATAAGCCTCCGTAAGGGCCGCCTGGTGGTCTTCTCGGGCTTTCTCAATACCCGACCGGGTCTCTTTTTGAAATTCGGTTATTTTTTTGTCTAGTTCGGTAAGTGCCGCTTCTCTGCTGAGAGAGTCCTCTAAGCGCAACGCATCATAAGCCTCCGTAATGGTCGCCTGGTGGCCTTCTAGGGCTTTCTCAACACCCGACCGGGCCTCTTTTTGAACTTCGGTTATTTTCCAGTCTAGTTCAGCAACCGCCGCTTCTCTGATGAGAGAGTCCTCTGAGCGCAACACCTCATAAGCCTCCGTAAGGTCCGCCTGGTGGTCTTCTCGGGCTTTCTCAATACCCGACGTGGCCTCTTTTCGAAATTCGGTTATTTTTTTGTCTAGTTCACCAACCGCCGCTTCTCTGTTGAGAGAGTCGTTTAAGAGCAACGCATCATAAGCCTCCGTAAGGTCCGCCTGGTGGTCTTCTCGGACTTTATCAACCCCCAACCGGGCCTCTTTTCGAAATTTGGTTATTTTTTTGTCTAGTTCGGTAAGTGCCGCTTCTCTGTTGAGAGAGTCCTCTCAGCGCAACGCCCCATAAGCCTCCGCAATGGCCTCCTTGTGGTCTTCTCGGACCCCCTCAACCCCCAACCGGGTCTCTTTCAGAAATTCGGCTATTTTCCCGTCTAGTTCAGTAAGTGTAGCTTCTCTGTTGAGAGAGTCCTCTAAGCGCAACGCATTATAAGCCTCCGCAAGGTTCGACTGGTGGTCTTTTTCGAAATTTGGTTATTTTTTTATCTAGTTCGGCAACCGCCGCTTCTCTGACGAGAGAGTCCTCTGAGCGCAACACCTCATAAACCTCCGTAAGGTCCGCCTGGTGGTCTTCTCGGGCTTTCTCAATACCCGACGTGGCCTCTTTTCGAAATTTGGTTATTTTTTTATCTAATTCGGTAAGTGCCGCATCTCTAATGAAAGAATCCTCTAAGCGCAACGTATCATAACCCTCCGTAAGGGCCGCCTGGTGGTCTTCTCGGACTTTATCAATATCCGACCTGCTCTCTTTTCGAAATTTGGTTATTTTTTTACCTAGTTCGTTTAGTTCGTTTAGAGTCCTCTGAGCGCAACACCTCATAAGCCGCCTGATCTTTCTCAATATCCGTTCGGGCTCCCTCAATTTGTGCAGTCGCCGTCAGCACTTCTACTCTAACATCTGATATGCTCCTGTGAATCCCGTTTGTGACCCTCGATATAGTTTTATTTATCAGGGCCTTGGTTTTTCCAGTAGTTAAAAAGTCGACCTCTGTCGGGATGAATCCACCTTCTGCCGGTTCCAAATTCTTTGAATTTGTCACCCAATCGGAAGAACTACCTGGTCCGTATATACTCATAATAAAATTAATTATAATATTGGGCACCTATACTCAATTAGAAATTTCGAGAACTACCGAAATCGGGTAATCGTTTTTCAACTTTCTCGCTTGATCATCGAGAATAGAGACCGTAAATTCGTGGATATGTCCCAATTCCAAAACTTTCATCTCGGGGTGTGGGAAGTCTAAGGTCACAGTCTCGCCATAGAGACAGTCGCTGGCTTGCACGGTTTTCAGTAATGTGCTGGGAGTGCCGTTTACCGTGTTGTACGATGTGTTCACCCGATCCAGGTGCACCCTGAGAGTTTTCGTGAAGACGAAGTCCACCGGGTTAACACCGACGTACTCACCCGGGGTAAACACTCCTTTGTTTGAGGAGTATGTCTCTCTAAAACCGAGTTGAATACCCAACCCCGGGGAGACCACTACCTTATTATCAGTGTTGATGGTCATTGTTGCGAGCCCAGTAGCATTCGATACTGTGAGGTTGATTATACCAATCAAAATCTTTGAGCTGTCTTATTCCCCACAGTCCGTGAGGCAGCTTTACACCTAATTGTTGTCCATCCTTCACATAGTAAAACCCTTCGCTCTTCCCCACATTCTGCCATCCAACCGTGAACGTGATTGATCTGAGGCCTACCCGGCGTTGTCCGCAGCAGTTGTCGATTGACTTTTGAAGTTCACAACTCCCTTTTTGAACATTAGTGATAGTAGCAAACATAATAATATCTTTCAATGGATACCAAAGCATTTAGCTTTAATTCTAATGCAAAGTACGCGGTCGGAGGTAAATACAAGCAAAAAGACGTTGTTAACCTTGTACACCCAACCGTAACGGTTAGACCGGACAGTGGCTTTGCCACCAATTTCCCTAACATCTTTGAACAATATAGGCTGCCCAAGATTACTACGATGGAGGCGGTAAACTGGTGGAAAGCAACACCGATGCAGTTTTGGCAGAACCAAATAAATTTCGCTGTATGATGCGCAACAGCCGGGTGTGGAGTTTCACATAAAGACCATCTGACATCTAAGAATGTCATGCTCCGAAGTGTTTACAACTTTCATGCGTATTATACTATTAGGAGGATTCTCAGATTCTCAAAGAACTAGGTATTTCACTACCTCAAGACGACGCCTTGGGATCCCATTTCCAACGCATACGACCGTATGGCGTTTGAAAGACTGTGTAACGAATTTAACGTTTCAAAAGACGCGGACTGGAGACAGAAAGCATTTCCTACCACCACCGGCCTCGGGGACGTTCTCATTCGGGGCCAGTCCGGGAATTGGACGCAGACTGATTTTAGACACGATCACTCCGGTGACCACATCGTCAGTCGGAACGCCGGGAATTTTGACCCCGCGACTATGACTTTCGGGCCGGAAGTGTTTGGAGGTCGGCACTGCGGCGTGTTTTCTTGTAAAATGTTACCTCCGAAACGGGCTCACGTCGATTACATACAGCAGGCTGCTGAGGTTCAGAACGCGTGGGGTACATTTATGTTAGATAAGGGTCTAGGGTTCACGCAGGCCGGGGTTACTCGCGTCAACGACTCCATTCGCACGTACGTCTGGGCCATCCTCGGCGCACAGAAGCAAACTCGCAGTTCTATACTGGGCACGGGAACGGCGTTTGATGCACAAAAACAATTCTTGGCACTTGTAGAGGACGCCATCTCAGCTAGGGTGGATCTGGAGAAGGCGATCCAGAATTATTAAGACGTTTTGCAGAATGCCAGCACTACAGTAGACTACGCATTTGGAATAGGTCTTTATATGGCGCCGAGCAATATGATACTACGAGACGACCCGGTTGATGGTTACAATAATCAGATCGTAATCGCCACCGCCAATCAAAAATTCGGCCACAACGGTAACGTGAACACGGATATCATCAAGCTCCCACCCAAGATGATTGGGAGCGGAGTTGTAAGTGGAACCGATTTCATAAAACCCCCAAAACACAAAATGGATACACCTCCCTCAACACAATCGAACCCAGTACCCCCAAATCGTAAATTGGATGCACCATCGAGTTCCATCAACAATGTTGAAACACCAATCGAGATTGGAAGCACAACACACGAGGAGGAGAAATTAGCGCTCGTCGTCGCCCTCGTGGCGATCGGACTATTTACGCTTTGGTTTTAGGAACTCTCTGGCGAAGAATAGGAGGAGACCGGCGATGGCCACGATTAAAGCCCAGGTATTCTCGGCGAGCCATCCGACCGTTTTTGATAATATAGATAACAAGAAGGAGAGGAGACCTCCTATCAAACCAGGCAGCGCGGCAGCCAACTTTCCTGCTAATTTAGCCAGGAGACTGGCGAGGGCTTTTAGTTGTTTTTTTATCCACTCCTTGGCTCCGCCGGATGGCGCGGGTGCTGGTGCGGGTGCTGGTGCGGGTGCTGGTGCGGCACCAGCATTGACAGCTACAAATAGAGACGATATAGATAGAATTAGGGTCGATATAATCATGCTGAAAGCTGCGATGATGGTTACTATCGTGACGCCCTTCTCTCTGAACAGAGTGCGAAGACATTCACCGAGTGTCGTGTCCTCGTGCAGAACTCTCGAGATTGTTTCGCGGCTCCGACTTAATTGGCCGGAAAGTGCCTCACGGTTAGTCAAAGCAGCCTCCAAGCGAGCTTCTCTTTCGTCCCGCAACGACCGCAGGAGTTTGTTGATCCGCTCGGTAGATTCTCTATCGTCACGGACTTCCCCAAGTTTTCTTTCTTCTAGCGCGATATGTTTGTCCAGCGCCGTGAGTTTGGAGAGGTTATTGACCAGTTCGCCCCTGAGTTGTTTGCAGAGCCTTATCGAGTCCCAGGAGTTCGCGAAGAGGTAATGGTGGGTCATATTTCGTGCCGTTCATTTCGTTGACCGTAGTTTCCCACTGTGTTAATAGGCGTCGGTGGCTATACGAGGGACACTCTCTGAGCTCGCTCATTTCTATAGCGGCGGCCGTCTTCGCCAGCGTTTCGTCGGTAGACTGTAGGGTTTTTACCATTTGTTGAGGCAGCTGCGACCGATCATCCATCACTCCGAGAGCTCGAGCGAGGGATACTCCATATCGGTTCAAGGAAGAGGGGGTGAGGAACCGGGTCGGGTCGTTCTTGTACGTCAGCAACTTCCAGCTCTTGCCCCATTTAACCCACAGGTCTCCTCTTTTAGTGCTGCGGAACTCCAACGTGGCATTGATGCCGTGTTTAGACACCTCACTCTCCCACCGTTTCACCAGAGAATTCGTTTCCTTGAGAGGCGCCAGCTCATTCTTGGAGATCCCCGCAGGAATCTCGTCACCCCACGCCCATGCCGGAGTTTCGGGTGGGGCCTCCCACATAGGGGCACCAGCGGATGAAGTTCCTGGTGGCTCTGCGAAGAGTGTATTTTTGGGTCTGTTTACGAAGCGCGTAGTTTTGGGTATGCCTGTGAAGAGTGTATCTCCGGGTGTGGGACCAAACAGAGGGACACCAGCTGCTGGAGTTCCTGGCGTCTCTATGAAGGTCGTATCGTCATAGTCATCGATGTCATCATCATCGCGGAAATCGTCTCTGCCGATTTCATCCATGTCAATATCGTAATCAGCCATATTTATAATTTCTTAAAATTAATTATGTATTAAAGACAAAACCATACGGGTTTAATATAGTTTCACTAAATTATTGTTCTTCGAGTCAATACGGTCGCAAACTCAATCCATACCGCAGACTGCGTGAGCCCCTCGGGGCAAAAGGCGTGAGACAGAGTGTCGTTATTACGAACAACCCATCGACGATCGACCAGAACCAGCAGCTCTTGGACCGCTTCCCCAACCTCGGAGCTAACGACGTCATTGTGCCGGGGACTGTTCGCCTCGCTTTCACTATTTCGCTGACGTCGACGGACGAGAACCGAACCGTCGTTCAGAACCTGGGTCGCGCCATAGTCAAGAAGACCATGATAAAGATTTCTGGTAATGAGGTGATGTCGATCCATGACAGCGACGTCTACCATTGTTATCAGGACCTATGGATGACGGCGCAAGAGCGCGAAAACGCTGTCTATCAGGGTATTGACACCAGCAAAAATAAGAACGTAACCAAACTTAGAATCGGGTAACAAGGTAGATAACAACGCGAGCGACAACGTGGTCGCGGGCGCTTACGGCAACCGCTTCTACATCCCGCTCGACTTTGAGTTGCTGGGGAGTCACATGCCCTACTATCAGAGCGCTTTGGCTGACCGCCTCGAATACGAACTAACGTTCAACGACTACGGCCGAGTTCTCATAACCAGCGACATGTTATCGACATATACAATCGATAATGTTTCGCTGGAGTACGACATGGTCACGATGCCTGAACTCGCGCGATTGATCAGAACCCAGTACGCCGGGCGCGTTGCCATACTTTACGACCGAGTTCTTCGCCATCGCAAGATGACGAAAGACAAAGGCGACACATAATGGAATATTAACGTCAACGTACCCGCCCGCTCGATGAAAGGTATACTGATGTTGTTCGAGGATGCTCGGTTCGCGTTCGGTGCTAGAAAAACCGACAAATTCTATAACCCCAAAATCACGAAGGTAGAGGTGACGATCGAGGGAGTACCCAATCAACTCTACAGCGCGGGTCTTTGCGCGCACCAGCAGTGGGACGAAGTAAGAAAGCAGTTTGCTGCCGGCTCTAAGCGCTCTCCGGAGGTTGCAGCAGTTGCCAAAGACCTGCATCTCTCGGCCGTCTCCCTCGCGGAGTTCCTGAATACCAAATACGCGTTATGGCTAGACATGCGAGCCAGCGACGACGACCAAATACACGGCAGCGGACGCCAAGTTGAGAACGCTAGCGAGGGTGTGATGATCCAGATAACCAAAGAGGCGGACGGAGCTGGGCCATTGAACGTGTACTTATATATAATTACAGACGCACAACTCAACATCGAAGATGGCCGATACATCTCAGCACTCTACTAAATCTAACGATTTATTAATTAATTTTAAGAAAATTATCAATCATTCTAACGATTTATTAATTAATAAATTTGAAAAAATTAAGAAAATTAACAATCAATACCAATTCACGATTGGAGATGCCCACTCTGCCATAATATGTGGGCAGACAGGATGTGGAAAAACGGTTTTCATCCTAGACTTGCTCGAGGGCTCCTACCGCGATGCTTTCGTCATATTGTGATCCTGTGTCCCACTGTGCGGCACAACGATACTTATCAGCGGCGCCCGTGGATATTGGACCGACCCTGAGTATGTTATTGACCCTGTTGATAGGCTTCACGATTGGTTGCGTGGTTTATACCAAAAATTCCAGGGTGAGCCCACCCTATACGTGATTGATGATTGCTCAGCCAAGGCGGCGATGACCAAAAAGAAGGACATGCTCTCTGAGCTCGCATTTTCTGGCCGCCATGCTAGGCAAAGCGTATGGATATCCACTCAAAAGTACAACGCCGTCCTCAAGATCTGCGCGAGCAAACGAAATGGGTCGCCCTCTTTCATTGTAAGGACCGAGACTCATTCGATGACTGTCTTCGAGAGAATGACGTTATCCCAACGCGCGAGGAGCGCCTGGAGGTTCGACAGATGCTTTCGGAAACTAAGCACGCCAAGCTTTTGCTAAAGACTGATCAACCAACTGCTTACGAAGTTATCAATTAATTCTATAATTAATTAGCAATTACTGAACAAATGCTGAACAATGCTGAACAATGCTTAACAATGCTTAGCAATTACTGAACAATGCTGAACAAAAGCTTAACAAATGTTGAACAAATGCTGAACAATGGTTAACAATGTTAACAATTTGGTGCTCGCTGCGAGCTTTGTTGCGAGCATAATGGTGATCATAAGTATCGGGTGGTGCGCTTGGCAATATGTTAAAGTGATGAGAGTTGTTAGAATAGTTAAATTAATTTTAAGAAAAATTAACTGCGACGAACTTCTCGATCAGCTAATAGAAGAAACCTCAACTCCGACTGCCAACACAGATAATGATCCGACAGAGCAATCGGAATCAACTCCAACGGCGGTTGGTATTGGGTTGAGTGCAACGACTCCGAATGAAAATGAAAATGCGGCGCGACGAGAGCGGCCAGCTGTGCTGGTTGCTGGGGGACAATCGGAGCATTATCTCGGTAGGCGTCTCTCAGTTTTTCAGGTGGATAAGATGTCAGATGCGGAGATCGAAAATAAAATAATGCGCGATACGAATCAAGGTTAGGTGCGGAGATGACAAAAACTCTCGGATCGGCGGCTATTCATTTGTACGCAACCGCCGTTAGTATACTTCTCCCTATACCAAACACCGCGGGATTGATTGACGATCTAGAGACTGACCCTTTTATAGGTCACACTCTTAGAACAGCCTGCTGCTCAATTTATCACAAGTTTGGAATGTACTTAGCTCCGCTGACAACCGCGTTGACCACGGTAAACACTGTCAATTTGGACATATATGCCCACGAACTATAAGCCCTAATATAATATCATAAATGATGACACAAGACACACCCGCGAGAGTGACGGAGTTGAACCCGATTGCTCCAACACAATCGAACCTGAGTGTTACTCCGCCACTGGATGACATACCGCATATAAAAAATCCCAAAAGACAGGCAGCTGGGCGGGCGGCGGCTGCCACCGAAAAGTTAAACAAGATAAAATACTCGCCGAGCTTCGAGAGGCTAAACAGTCTTTGCAATCGGGGACGGAGACAGCAAAACATCTGAAGACAGAGTTGAGTACAACAACACCCCCAATTCACGAATTGGAAGCACACTCAACACCCAATCGAGGTTGGGCGAATCCGATTGAACCCAAATTCGTGAATTGGAGTTGGGTTGTTGGTGGTGGTCTGGCAGTTGTTGGTGCCCTGTGCGTGTGGAAATACCCCCTATTATCGAAACAAGAGGGCCATGATGGTCCTAATTCGCTCACCTGACTCCATGAACACCAGAGGAGAATGTGACATTGAGTTCATGTGTTTTAAAAAAATTGTGCTATTTTTAGATGGCGGTCATCTGGATTAAGCGATGACTCTCATTTTACAAAATCTGAAAATGCTTCACCCAGCATCGGCCATGTGGTTCCTGAGGAAAAGACGTTAAAAATCTTGAATAAATGGACCTTTTGGTGGCCATCATGGATGACATAATCATCCGATTCCGAAAAATATTGCACCAGAGTGATCGCCTCATTGATACCTTCAATTTGATATATGCCATGACCATATTCAGTCAAAAACAAAATTTGACCCCAATTTGACCCCACGGGCCACGTCCAATTTTGACCCCGGGGTCACCATTTTAACAACTTTCAAAGAGCAATGTACATCGATCATTCCTACCAAGTTTCGTTGAAATCCAGCTAGCGGTTCATGAGAAGATTTTTTAAGAATTTATTCTATTTTTAGACTGCGGCCATCTTGGATTAGCGATGACCTCCATTTTAACAAATCTGAAAAGGCTTCACCCATGGACCATAACTTTTAAGTTTGGCTGCCATGGGCCAAGCGGTTCATGTGAAGAAGAATTTTGAAATCTGTAATAAAAGAACGACCTTTTGACATTTCGGCGGCCATCTTGGATGACATAACAATCCGATTTCGACAAAAAAATGTACCAGAGTGATCGCCTCATTGATACCTTCGATTTGATATATAACATGACCATATTCGGTCAAAAATAAAATTTGACACCACGGGCCACGCCCATTTTTGACCCCGGCGTCACCATTTTAACAACTTTGAAAGAGCATTGTACATCGATCATTCCTACCATGTTTCGTCGAAATCCGGCTAGCGGTTCATGATAAGAAGATTTTTTATTTTTTAAGAATTTATGATATTTTTAGACGGCGGCCATCTTGGATTAGCGATGACCTGCATTTTAACAAATCTGAAAAGGCTTCACCCATGGACCATAATTTTTAAGTTTGGCTACCATGGGCAAAGCGGTTCATGTGAAGAAGAATTTTGAAATCTC